>JBBPMU010000123.1:0-57095 GCA_038090475.1 Wakefieldia striispora | reverse complement strand
GTGAAAAAACCCTTTCAATGACATTGCTGTTTTAAAATGGCCATATCTCTGCCAAATCTGGGTCAAATCACGTGACCAAAAGACCGATTTGTAGCTAAGGGTTTGTACTTTGTTTGGCTTCCCTATACCTAAGCGAAATTCCCAGGGGTGTTTGCAGTGTGCTTCACACACCACATTAGGGTTAAACATTGAAAGGGTTTTTGGAGTCACTGTATCTTCAAAATCTGTAACAAGAGAGAAATGGAAAGTAAAGAGATATAGATCTCCTCAAGTAGGTTGTGTATCTATTGAATTTGTTTGCAACACTCAGTCATTCTGTAATATTTGGCTTCTGTGGAAGTGAGTCAAACTCTTTTCTGTCACCTAGACAGCCATGAACAAATATCATTTGCAAGGAAGATGGCATAACCAGTGGTGGATCAAGAAGTTTCGACATCACCAGCCCAGTCTGTGTCGGAATATGCTATCAGACCATTTGAAGGGCCCTTAGCATCAAAAGTGATTCCATAAGGTGTCATGTGTGAAAGGTAGCAAACGATATAGATCACCTTCTGCAAATGCTCTTCCGAAGGATTTGCTGAGAACTGGGACATCTTGATCATCAGGAAAATGGTGAAGAAAAGATATAGCATGGTAGGAAAGATAATCCATTATAATTCCTTGTCATTGATTATCAACCCCCCTTTCATGATTATAACCAATTATCCTCTCTTCACCATTTTCCTGATGATAACAGAGAAGGCATGGTCTGGTCTTGTTCCTAGCATGACATATAACAATGATCTGATGACCGATTGATAGTGAGAACAGAGTTCTGTGGTGGTATCTCCTTCTGTGGGTTTTGGGTTATAGCCAGTAGGCAAAGGCATCAATAAATGTTGCAGTTCTCTACAAACCCTACTGAGGAACATTTGCAGAAGGCAATCTATATCATTCACTATCTGTTACACTCAACCCTGAGTCATAGCACCAACAATGATGAGTTCTTCTGGAGTTGCTGGGGTGCAGCAGGACCATTGGAATGCACTGCCACTTCGAGTCACCAGAGTCATAGAAGCCCACATAGACCTTTGCCATGTTGTGTTGTTTATGACCATCTGTGATAGCAACATATGAGTGGGCTTGCACTTCATCAGAATGGATAACGAGCTGCTTCACCATGGACAAACAAATGTCGGGTGTGGCCAGTTTCTTTCGTACCCGTGACCGTGCCATTGGCGATCACTAGAGTGAGTTTACGGCTAACAGGATAATCCATGGTAACCGGTGAATCCAGTCCCGTTCGTGGACCCTCGGTGGATACTAGAAGTATGCGGTGACAAGAGACACGACGTGGATGAGGAGAAAGTTGAACAGCTTGATGTCGAGAATGGATTGGGGAATGACGTTATATAGCGGGAATGGGCAGGGTGTCTCCACGAGCGGGCTGAAAATCCACGCATCGAACCAGCGACTGATGCCTTGCTCCTGCAGAATCGGCAAGCAGGTGGGCCAGGAGGCGATCCTTTTCCAGGAACTCTCGGCGTTGAGTAAGAAGTGCTCCGCTTGCTCGGAACATCAAGCAAACTATGGACCGTCTTCGGGCGAGGATTCGGCCCCTTTGAAGCATTCTCCAGCAGTGAAACGAGGCCATAGCGAAGCGAATGACAATGACACCAACGACGAAAATGAGAGACAGATATAGAACCACCTCGGGGGTAACGCAACTGATGTTATTGGTATCGATGAACTCGACGGTGACAACGACCATCAAACATTAACCAATCTCGACATCGGCACCACGAATAAATGCCATGGAGAGATCTTGGCCGTTGTAGCCACCACTAGCTGCCTTCATCTCGTCGAAGAGCGACGGATGACTACCAGGAGATGCGGGTGGTGGCGACATCTGCCGCGAGGATGGTTGTTGGGCCGGATAAGAGGGAGGTTGCAGACTGTTAACACGAAGGCACGAAGAGCGCTGTTGCTGTCGTTGTTCTGGGTAGCTCAATGCAGGTAAAAATCGAGCTGCGGGGTGAGGAACTCGCTCGGTAGGTGGACCAACCTGCCGGGGATCTAGAGAAAGAAGAAAAGGGGGGCGAGCTGAGAGACGGAGAAGGTGTGAAAGTGCGGCTGGCTTATGACACTCAAGATACCTGGATGGGAACCAACGCGACTCTCCTGACAAAGAGGTCACATGCCATCCACAGACTGGTGGGGAAACCGTCCTATTCAACAGTAATTCCTGTCTGTATACACCCGACATTCGTGTTATTGAGATGAATGCCTAGAATGGAACAAATAGTCTCGAACCAGATAATTTGGCCGCTAACCTAACAGCCTTGTCGAGACTAGGGACCGCGATCAACGATGATCGTCAATGCGACCCAACGTGAGCACAATACCTCCGTAAAACAGGCCTCCCTGCTATTGTCATCACGTTTATTCGTGCCAACACTGTAAACGCGACAGTAGGATGATGCATGGATCGCACAAGGCAATCAAGCATGTCTCGACTCTATCGGGCCGAGATTACATGGATAGACTAACCTCTTAACCACGACCCTTCTCGACGGGTCCCCCGTGACACGAACGACGCGGATCTCGCCTTTGAGAACCAAGAGAACATAGCCCGCAATAGATGTTATGAAGCCCTTGTGGACGTGCTCAAGAAAGAGGAAAATGCAGGTCCGTCATGCGCTCCTTCTTCGAGCTCGAATAGCAACGGTGCCACGCCTACCGAAAGCGGGGACACACAGTCCTACAACTCGCCACGATGCACCAACTTAAAACACGCCATGCGTCCGATAGTCAGCTGTCACGGATTCGTCGGCGCCTCCATCTTGCCGACGGGCGTCCGCACGCCAAAGGTAGTACGGCCTGCCGCCCAACCATAGTGGAACTCGTGCACCGGGTCACCCAGGAGCAGTTCCGAGAGCGCGGACATGCGTCGGTCGTCCTGCACCAAAGTACTTGTATCCGGATATGCCGCTATCGGTGGAGAGTGCAGTGTATGAGGTGCTGACGAGGGAGGTGTTTAATTGGGAGGCGAAGCGCGAGGCGTTTGACAGGTTGTGAAACGTCTTATAGACGACCTGTACCAGGGACGCTACTCGAGGATGATCGATGAGGAAGAGATGAACAGCCGGGCCGAGGAAACTGTCCAAGGAGGAAGCGAAAAGCGATGGAGGAAGGTGGAACCAAGTTGGACACAGCGTTGAAGGACCTCGCCCTGTTGGACCACCGTGATGGTGATGCCGCCGGCGTTTGAGTCTGAGGTGGGACATACAGAACTTGTAATGCAGCCGAAGTCGAAACGGAAGTCGTTTCAGAGAATTTGGAAAGATGAATCCGGTCTCGAGTTTAGGGAGTACATCGCATTGATTGTACTGTGGATGGGCCACGTCAGCGAGCGGGGAATATATAGACGGGTTCGAGCAAGCAGCAGTGTGCTCCCGCTGCTAGTTATTATAAAAGCGTTTATAGTCGAGTATCTGAGAAACTTATGGTGCTAGTGGCTCCTTAGTCACTGCCGGTTTCCAGCTACTAGTCAGAGCGGCTCAGCGTTGTTGAAATTGATGCTGGTACTACCGTACTACGGGAGAACTCAATCCAAGGATACGGACTACCACGACTCGGACCGGAAGATGGTCGATGGTGTCCCGACGGAACCGTGAGTAAATTCGACTATGCGCCAACCCATATGGATACTCCATGACCAATGGAGCCGTCCGTTAATGTCAGTCCTGAAAGCTACATCGATTGATCTCACGCCCAAGGCCGATTTCTATTGCAGTCATGGATTTGGTCGAATGTTCACAGTCAGGAACGTCGTTGAAAATATAGAACCTTTTCTCAGTGTTCCACCTATGTGTTCCGAGTCGGACCGGGAGACATGGCCATATGTTTCGTACTCTGCATCGGCACGGACTCGAACGAAGGTCTCGGAACAACTTGAACTTAGGAGTGGCACAGGTGAGTTCACCCGCAATTGCACGCCGGCAATCACTAGTTCTCAGACCGTCGAATACTAGTAGGAGTACATCGACAGCCCAATCTGGAGATGAAGCTGCGATCGGAGATCGTACTTGTATTTTCCCCTCGGGACCTTGCAAGTCGTCGCAATAGTCCCTTCAAGTTACAGCACGAGGCACCCTCGGAATCAGGAAACATCCGGCGTTCTCGAACTGTAACCAGGAACGGGAAAAACCTTCTCAGGCTTCCAGATAACCTGTACGCGACAAGGGGTGACCAAGCCGGAACTTCTTTGGGCGGCTATTTTTTGGAATATCTGACACATTGACGGCGCTGCACCTGGACACGTCGGGTACTATGGTCAATGATTCGATGCAGGTTCTGAAGAAGAAAAAAGGAGTATTTGTTGGCGCTGTGAAGGAAGCCTTATATACCAAACATTACGTTGCAAAATCACTCAGGTTAGTAGAGACATGGTTTCCGTCGGCGATGTGATCAAATCACGACCGCATGGGACGGTCCATCAATGGGATCTCTCCCACATTCACAGCAAACGTTGGAATGCGCAGTGACACCCAAAGATATATCATCGTATCTCTTCATGCCGTGCGTTTCCCCGTCCCCTAACAGACCACTTGGTAGCCCGGCCAGCCCTCTGATGAGATTCTGGCTATAACTTCATCGTCGAGGGCACGACCATCGTCGATATGCTATCTCTATTTTTCAGGCAGTGTGTCGCGCTTTTCTTGAAGAACTGGATTATCCTGTCCAAACACAAGCTCGTGAGTATGTGCGCGGTTTGTCTGGTTTGTCTGACAACCTATTATACAGTTGAACCTCCTGCGATGCCTCTTGCTACCAATTGGTTATGGGGGTATGCTCAGTCCGCCTTTGCCCGTAACCTCGTTGACATCCTTCCAGTCTTTCTTGCAGTCGCTCAGGGCTTTCTCATAAAGCCAAACAACGTATGTTTGCCACCGTTGAAAGTACCTTTTCTAACTCTGTTGCAGTATGGGATGGGTACTCCAGCTCCAATTTACAACTTAGCCACGCAATTTGATGGTTCCCTGGCTCTAATATGGGCTGATGGTACGAACGGTACCGGGAATCCCTCAGCGGAGGCCATCATGGCACACATAACGAGCGGGTTTGATGAATACCAGCTGAGCGCTGTCAAACAGGTTGCCAACCCTGCCGACATCCCTTCCAACTGCCCACAAAACTTCAAGTTGACCTCTCAGTGTTACGCCGCAATCGCGTTCAACTACCTTCCTGCCTCACTCACAGACACTACTCCTATCAACTATACGATAAGTGCCGATGGGGGCCTTATATACGTAAACGTCTATAGTCACACGGGTGATTTTGAAACTCGCATTTTACCACTGCAGTTAGCCATTGATGAGGTAAGGTACATACACATGACACCTTTTCGGCCCTGATATCATTACTCCAGGCATTTATTGCGCTCCGCACGGGTGAGTCGATTCCAACCCCTTTGGAATGGCCATACACGCAAGAAACCAACGAGCAACAATCGACATATATGAGATTAAGTCTGTGTCCACATGGTCATTTCGTTGTATGCGTTGTTCATCTCGTATTCAGGCTACATCAGAGGAATCAGGAACCTACTTGTCATCGCTCTGTACGTGTCTACTATATGCGTGTTCATCCGGCACTTAGCTACGTGCCAGCTTTTTTTGCTATGTTGGCATCGCTTATCAGCTACCTGGGGCCTTCGCCGGAGAGCGGGCCAATCTGTTAACTAGTCACATGAAGGCAATGGGACTCCTCGATTCAGCTCGGATTGTGTACGCCCATTTCCCTTTCGACCAGTGGTTCTCTTACCTTCATTCCACTTCACAGATCATGGCATCTCAGCTTTTGCCTGGCGTACCTTCCGGCTTGGATTGTCGTGGCATTGACATGGCACTACCAAATTTTTACACAGACCAACGGTGGCATAGTTGTTGTGGTGCATCTTCTCCTTGGCTTCTCGCTTGCAAGCTGGTCTTTCTTCGTGGCTGCCTCTTTCGGGAAGAGTCCTCAACTTGCTGCAGTGGTGACAACGTTCTTGTCAATCCTGTTCGCGATTCTTGCACTGGTGTTCTCTCGTGCCGGTACCAGTGCGGCTACGGTATTTACCCTTATCTTCCCTCCCGGTTACTATGTCTTCGCTATCCGTGCAATATGTGGTTATGAGAATCATCTCATGTCAGCCAACCTCCTCAAGCCAGACCCAGACGACCACCTCACGCTTCTTCCAATCATGATTGCTAGCATTGTAAGCGCCGTTTCGTTTATTGTACATATTCCCTCACGAACGCTGCAAGATTGATATATTTTTGTGGCCATATCTGGCGACGCTGCTTGAGAGGCACCTCTATGATGCAAAGGAGCCATCGACTAACTTTTGGTCATGTCTCCGCAGAGGGAAACATGAAGAATTTCCTCCGCATCCCAATGGAGTAGCCATCTCGATCAAGAACCTTCGCAAGACTTACACATCTTCCATGTTCAGTCGTGAGAAGGGACCAGTCACTGCTGTTTCCGAACTTTCGTTGGACATCCCCAAGTCGGGTATCTTTGTCTTACTGGGATCTAACGGGTGGGTTTCGTGTGGCATAGCTGCGATGGCTGTTCTCACGACGTATTGTTAGCGCCGGAAAGTCGACCTCGCTTTCTATCATTGCAAACCTTATAGGCCGAAGCTCGGGTTCCATCACCTTCGAAGGTGGGGTGAAACATCCGGCACGCGGCACCCTCAGAATAGTGCCGCAGAAGAATGTTCTTTTCCCCGACCTTACATGTTATCAAACTCTTCGGGTCTGGCGTGCCATCAAGTATTCGTCGTATTCTTTGAGCGAAGATGATGACTACGAACAGCTACTACGTGATTGTGACCTGGGGAAGAAGATCCACTCGAATGCAAATACGCTTTCTGGTGGACAAAAGAGAAAGCTTCAACTTGCTATAGGACTCATCGGTGGTTCCAAGATCGTCCTTGTTGACGAGTGCACGTCCGGCGTCGATCCGTTGTCACGTCGCGCACTCTGGAGAACCCTGATATCAGTCAGGAACGACCGCACAATCGTATTCACAACACACTTCCTCGATGAAGCCGATCTGCTCGCTGATTACGTTGCGATCTTGGCTGCGCCTGGGAAATTGGTGGCTGAGGGATCACCTGTCGCACTAAAGACGAACCTCGGACAAGGTTACAGCATACAAGTTACTTTCGATACCAAAGACAATGGCGAAAAGGACCCTGCGAACATATCTTTGGAAGTCCTGGATCGCGTACGAGAGCTTGTACCCCAGTGCACATTGTCCCGATCCTCTCCAGCACTTGCTGCGTATCACCTCAGGTCCAAGGACGCAGTCGTTGTCGAGAAAGTACTTCAGCTACTCGACAACGAAGCAGGGGAGTATAACATCGCATCTGTTGATGTACTGGGAGCGTCGATCGAGGATATCTTCCTCGATTTGATGGAGTCCGAGTCGCGAGGTCGCACACCAGACAACGGGGAAAAGTCGGTGCACTCTACAACAAGTACAGCTCCGGTTGTCCCAGACCCACTGCGAGCGCCTTCATCCCCTTCCCGACTCGTACTGACGGATGGTCGTGCACGATCGCCGTTCGGTCAAGCACTGACGATATTCTATAAGCGAATGCTAGTTGCGCGGAGGAGTTGGCTCACGCCTTTACTTACCGTTCTCATCGCCGTATGCGGGGCTTGCATACCGTTGGTTTTCCTGTCGAACGGAACACCGTCGTGTGTGGTCCACTTCAGAAACGAAACTGTCATTTCTCTCTACTGGCCAGATTCGCCTATTGGCTTCGCCGACACCGGCCATGCTGCGAGTATACTGGAGTCGCCACCCAATATCACGGCAACACTTGGCCATTCTACCGCGTTCTTGTTGGCGGAAAACGTTCCCGATAATGCCACGTTTGTGTCCACGATCCAACAGGACTACCTCAATAACCCTATTGGTGGCATATCGATTGACATGGGGACGGGTGATGTGTTGGTCGCTTGGGATGCCACCCCTCCTCCTGGTTTGACAGGCCTAACGATGCTGAATTTGGCTACAAACATTCTCTATAACCGTGCGTTGAACGCTTCGGGAGACACGGCTGGCACACCCAGCATTATCATGGCAAACTATGCGAGTTTCCCTCCAGTTGCGGCGGGGACGCTCGTGGACTTGAAGTGGATCGCATTCTTTGGCGCAACTATGGTAAGGTCCTGGTGTCCTTCGAATTACCGCGTGCTTATTCTCCTCTCAAGGCCGTGTATCCCGCATTCTTTTCGTTATATGTCTCGCGAGAGCGACGATCATCTGTCCAAGCAATGCAACTTTCGAATGGTTTATCAGACCCGGTTGGTCTTTGGCTCGGCCATTTGCTCTGGGACTCTGTTTTCGGCGTAATCATAGCTACGATTATCATCATTGTTTTCGCTGCCACTTCTAATCAATTCTATGGGCTCGGATTATTCGTAAGTCGCCTTTTCTCGCCTTCCTTCCTGATGGTTACAATACTTTGATCAGTGGGTCGTCCTCGTGCAGTACGGTGTCGTTGGCGCCTTGTTTTCGTACTGTGTTTCGTTGATCATGTCATCCCCTCTCACGTCATTCGCCGCTGTCGCCGGATATCAGATTATCATGTATGCAGTAAGTGAATCCTTAACCTGGGGTTAGTTCCGCATGCTGGACTTCTTTCAGCCGTACCTGGCTGGTTACCTTCTCACCCTTACATACGCACCGACCTCTCAAGCAACCCGTATTATCACGACCATCCGTAAGTTCGGTATGAACAGCGTATAGATTTAGTTCAGCAGCTTCCGCATAGACTTCACATTGTCGATCATTTCACCTGTTGCCAATGTCGTAAGTTCTTTTTAAAGAGCTGACTGCCACGCCCTGCTGATTCCGGGTGAAGTTGCGTTCAGCCTTTGTGTCGGTCAACCTATTCTCGCTCCTCTGTGATGGTTCCACGCCAGTGACGACTTCCGCATTGGGTGATATCTTGCGATACGGTGGACCCATTCTGTTTCTCTTCGCTTATGGATTCGTCCTTCTCGGGATCCTCGTCTGGGTCGACTCTGGATCTATCATCCCACGCCGCTTCTTGAACACGCGCAAACAACAGGTGCGACTCGATGAAAACCTTGCCGCCAATGAGATTTCAAGACAAGACGTGGCGAGGGAAGCGAAAGCGGTCGCGCAATCGAGCGACGCGTTGCGAGTCCTTCATGTCACCAAATCATATGACGGAAATAGAGTAGTGGACGATATCTCCTTTGGAGTCCCCGGAGACGTTATATTTGCCATGCTTGGTCCGAACGGAGCAGGCAAAACGACGACGTTCAACACGATTCGTACGTGCTTCGTCTGTCCCGTTCCAACGGCTCTACTGAACGCTCGTGAACTTCAGGAGGCGATGCCGTCCCCGACACAGGGGACGTCAAGATCAAGGGTATCTCAGTCGTCAACTCACCCCGGAGTGCCCGTCTCGCGCTCGGCGTCTGCCCGCAGTTCACCGCCATCGACGCCCAACTTACGGTCCGAGAACACTTGTTGATCTACGGGCGTCTCAAGGGACTCAGGCGTGGATCAGAACTGAATACCAACGTCGATTCACTGATGGTCGCCACCTCGCTGAATATGTATGCAGACCGATTGGCAAGTCGGCTTTCGGGTGGTAACCAGAGGAAGTTGGCGTTAGCGATCGCGTTGATCGGTGAGTCTAAGCCTCGAGTTCTCGGTCTCGTCTATACTTCATCTCATTGATGCAACTTCATCCAGGTAATCCCACCGTCGTGCTTATCGACGAGTTCTCCACCGGGATCGATGCCAAGATGAAGCGAGACATGTGGGGCACGTTGAGGAACGTCGCAGTCGGAAAGGCTATTGTCATCACCACGCGTGCGTTGAACACCCTGTCTACCGTCCTATCGTCCGTCTTGCGTGCTGACGTTCTACCCTCCCGTCTGTTGACAGACTCGATGGAAGAAGCGTCCGCACTCGCGAACAAGGTTGGGATCATATCCAAACGGATGCTCGGTAGGTCCCACCCCGCCACCACCATGTTGTCGTTGACCTCGCGCGAACAGCCATCGGCACCACCGCGGAACTCGCGGCGCGTTACGCGACATATCAAGTCCACTTTTCGTGCCCGACGAGGGAAGATGTGACGAGGGCTCAGATACTCATGAGTCGCATCCCAGGGGCGCGTCTCGCAGACGACGTCGCCACTCGATTCGAAGTGCCCATCTGCCAAGGCGGGAATGGCCATCACCACGCGGATAGTGAGGAGACCGAAGACGGCGGTGACATGTCGCTCGCCCGTCTCTTCCATGTCTTGTCCTCCCAGGGCGACTTCCAGGAGTACACCGTCGAAAAGGCGACGTTGGAGAATGTCTTCCTGAAGGTCATCCGACAGAACAATGTTCTCGAAGAAGACACCGCACATCGACGACGTCGATTTAGATTCTGATAGACCAACATAGAGAGGTTCGGATAACGGATGAACCAGTGGGTTCACTTGGGACAATATTCGTTTTTCTTCATTGTAGCACACGACGGACATGTGGTATATCATACGCAGAACTCACTTTCTTTTCCGCCTTGGCTTGCAAACGATGGTCGAAAAGGGGGAAACGAACAATAGTAGGGATCGTGAAACAGCCAACCAGGACAATGAAAAATATTAAGCCGATTCGTAGGATCTAAAAGGATGGCTATGTTTGGGTGTGTGCGGTTGAGGACTAGAGGCGAAACAACGATGCAAGGTTTGTAGCGACAGGAAAGACACAACTAGTATTATTGACCCTAAAAACAAATGCGCCGTGTCGTCCTTAAGTAAAGGAAGAAGACGGTGATAAGGCTACGACACTAGCGCAGCAAATTCCGCAATGAAAAAGAGAAAGGAACTGTAAATCACAATGTAAAAAGGGGAAAGGAAAATGCCGATAATGGGAATCGTAAGAAAGGGGTAATGCATAGAGATAATGAGTGGGAGATGAAGCTTACACGGTCGGACAACGGATATATAAATTCGCCAGAATACGGGATCATCGGTTGCGCAAGGGACCCAGTCCCCAAGACGCGCCGAGGAAGACTAACGTTGCGAAGCAAAGAGGGAGAGCACTTTTTCAGCGTTCTCCTTGTACTTTTTCAGCTTTTTGCTCTTGTGCTTTTCCGGTTCCTCGGTATGATGAGACGCATACTTGGGTGCCTCGGGCGACGTGGAGTGCGGAGTGGGTTCCGTGGTTTCGCCATTGGACTGGTCAGACGACTGGCTCTGATCTCCAACTGAGATGGCGGATTCCTTCGAGCGCAACGAGGGTGACATCGCCATGGTGCTAGCGGCCGACACGGATGGCGTCAACAAACCATTACTGGAGATTGTCGATATAGTGCCGCTAGTCGCAGCGTTTGAGGGCGTAGATGTCTTGATCGTGGTCGCTTTGGCAGAGAAAGACGAGGGGGGTGACTTGCCCTTAAGAAATTGTGGCGTCTTTCGGAACTTGAGACCAGGTGCACGACCACGACGCTTTTCTGAAGGACTCGGGGAATCCATAGGCTCGACCATCTGGAGATCCGACTCTTTCGAGAGGCCCGAGACCGACCGACCAGCAACTCGTTGAGATGGTGTAGACGCCTTGCGGAAGACGGCCAACCTATACCGGTCCACAACACCACGGGCAAAGAGACTCGTGCCCTTGGTGCCATTACGGTCCTCACCATCGGCTTCGATAAAGTCCCAGTCATCATCTTCATCCTCTTTCTCTGTTATATCTCCGTCTTCAGTATCATCAGAAATGAAGCGGTCCAAGGCAGGTACACCAGATTTCTCGCGGCGTCCACGAGTATTCCGGGCAGTAGATTTCGAGGGGGCAGCGACTTTCGTGACCCTTTTCGAATCCTTGGCAGGCAAGGGGGGAGCAGACTCTGTCGACTCCACTACCACATTGTGCACCTTCGGTTCGGTGGTTCGAGGTGTAGATGAAAGATCAACAGGTGTTGCAGGCTCGACAACAGCCGTAGCATTCTCCGGCTCTGGAGCCTCTTCCAGGAGTGGCTGTGGCCGTGCTTCAGGCGTCTTGGGTTCAGATTCCGCCAACGATTCATCAGCAATAGGAGACTCGGTAACACCATCCGTCTCCTGAGAAGGTTGAGCGGGACTATCAAACGTGTCTGTAAGAACCGACGGGATGTCTTCTTCGTCCGTTTCGTCCTCTGCCGAATCCCCGGAACCGTCCTCTTCATCCCCATCGTCCATGATGACGGAATGACGGCCTTTGAAAGAATAGCCGTCGAAAACATCTATCGTGCCATCGTCAGGCCGAATAGATGGACTACGTGAGTGGGAAGGTGTTGGGTATGCGTCTTCGCCATCCCCAGCTTCGCCATCAGTTTGGTCGCGATCTTGATCGGTATCTACTTGTTCCTGTTCATTCGGGTCATCTATCACTGGTTCCATATCGAGGAACGTGTCATCAAAATTCTGGGTATCACTGGCATTGGAAGGGTCGATAGGTGGGATATAGGGGGCTAATGAAAAAAGAAGGTAAAGGGGTGGGTGTAAGCATGTAAAATTGACCGAGTTTGAAAGGGACGCCTCACGTATGTAACGTTTATAGTACACGTGCGACCAATCGCTGGATCGTGATAAAATATTAGATCAAAATGAGGATCACACGCGACTTCGTTCTGCTCACATCATAGAGAAATATGGGTGTCGTTTGATCCGTGGCTCGCATATCCTCAATGCAGGATTTCGTTGAAGCAGCTTTGTGAATCGCATATAAGTGTGATATCAACCGCAGAAAAGATGTTCGCTTACACCCCGTATCAAACTTTTCGTATCTTGGTCCATCGCCCTGTCTTCAGGGAATTGCAATTCATCTTGCAACACCCTGACGTACATATCCGAATGATTATTCGCCCAGAATGGCGTCTGCGGTGAAGACGTCAGCCCCATTGCATGACACGTAAAAAGGCACCGGGCCCAAGTGCTCAACGTACGATCCCCGTCAACATCTCATAAAGCATCGTGCCAAAGCTCCACCAGTCCACCTCATAGCTGTACGGGAGTCCCTGTATCACCTCAGGAGCGAGGTACTCCGCAGTCCCGCAGAAGGTCGTCGTCGTGTCTGCCGGGACAACACCCTGGCCTGGCCAACCAGGAGAGTACTCCGGACCCTTCTCTCCTTTCATCCACGGCGGGGTTGTAGGCTCCCCACCGGGGGAGGAATAAAACTCTCCACGAGTTCCGGAAGGTGTGGGCGGGGCGGTGGTTGGCAATACCCGGCGAGGGAACTCTTTCGAGAGGCCAAAGTCCGTGAGGACGATGTGTCCATCAGCCCCAATCAGGATATTCTCCGGTTTGAGGTCACGGTAAATGACACCAGCCGCGTGGAGGCCCTCCACGCCCTCAACAATCTCCGCGGCGTAGAATCGTGCACGGTCGCGCCCCAGCCGGCCCCAACGTGCAAGCTGCGTGGCAAGATCACCGCCTGGATGGAAGTCCTATGAAAATTGGAAAGGGACGGAGTTAGTGGTATTGTACCCAGTCGCTGTATAAAAGGAGGGTTGATTCACCATAACCAAGAACAGATTCTCCTTGTCGTGGAAACTCCACCAAAGCTTGACGACGAATGGGTCCTTCGACTCTTTTGCCATCCGTTTCAACACAGCTTGCTCGGTCAAGGTATGCTGGAGCTCTTGGTGCGCCAGGACGTGACGTTTGGTGATAGCTTTGAGCGCATACAAATCCGAGCTCAACTTGTGTCGCACCAAGAGGACTTTGCCAGCGCAACCCTTGCCAAGGACTCGCATCATCTCAAAGTCATCAATTATGACTTTGCGTTGCGACTTTTTCTTGCGATTTGGGTCGGTCGACTGGGAACGCTTTTTACGCGCGCGACGGGCAGTAGTTGATATCGAAGACTCGTCACCGGTGGCAGACGATGTACCATCTTGCAATGTGGACGAAGTATGTATCCGCGAAAGTCGACTAGCTTTGTCGGGATCGGCCGAATGCGAGCGAGGAATCCTCGATGTTGGCGTATCTGCAACAGGCGTAGGCAGGGTGACTTCCTCCTCTTCAGCAGTCCCATTCGTAACGACATCCGTGTCGATACGCTCCTGGGCGACCTTTGCATCGTGGACTGGTGGAACATCAGGAAAGTCATCGTCTGATCTCTCTATCTCGATGACCTGCACTTGCTCCAACGAAGATTGCGATAACGTTACATCCGCGTCGGCTTCCTCTTCTTTCTTGATATCTTCCTCTTGGAGACCACATCTACTCGGATTATTCGAAACAGCCTCCCCCTCAATGGTATCATTTATGCTCTCGACCCCGTCCACCATCTCGCTGAGATTAATTGAGCTGAGATTAGTCGAGCTGGGATGGGCGGACACATCTGCCTTTGAGCTAATGTGGGCCGCTAGGTCGGAGCGCACGCGCTTGATTGCCCTTTCGGCACGCACGCTCTGCAAGTCGTCGGTGCGTACATGAACGAAACGTTTCCAGGCACGGGTTTGTCTAAGCGTAGGGTCATTGGAAACAGTGGTCAGGTATGCAGCAAGTGCGGTGATCGTGGTATTGGCGGGCTTTCCGTTGGAGACGATGCTGGCGGACGACGGTTTGGAGAGGGTCGTAAAAGGGTCGCCAATCTCTTGTGAGGGGGAGACAATTTGATCTGCCGTCGAAGCCCCAAAGTTGGGGCTGCTCGGGGCCCGCACAGACATTTGGCGACCAACTTTACTTGTGGAAGGCGAGGCGAGGCGAGAGAGGGTATTCAGGAACGTGGATCTGCGCTTGGCAGGCTGTTGCGGGAGAGAAGCAATGTCAATCGGTAACTTGGGAAGCTTGGATGCGCCATCGGAGTCCTCGAGCTTCGCATGAAGCTCGACCACCTCCGTGGCTGTGCGGGTAAGAGTAAGATTATGGGTGGGGGCTGTGCAGGAAATGGTAGTGTGAGTGACGATCCGAAAAGACGTGGAACGAAAGGTAAGAGTAAATGAACGACGGATTAAGAATAAACATAACAAAAAACCGAGGAACATGAAGACGATGCACACGGTGGGCACCGACAAGCTCGGAAGCGACATCACAGCTCAAAAGGAAAGTAAAGCGTTCATGTGGGTTCGAGAGGGGTGGAAGAAGAGTGGGAGCAACGGTGCGACTCACTCTTTATGTAAATAGAGTATGAGCGGGCATCATGCGGCGTCTCTGCGACGCTGATACTCCAGGGACCTTCCTGAGCATCGATGCGGACGGGAGGTCGTCGCGTGGAGCGAGAAGGAGCGGTGTCTACGTTCTTCATACTGCGGACGGAGTTGTTGTGAGGGGCGTGTTCGTTGTGTGGAGAGGAGGTGCGTGACTCGAAGAAAGTGAGGTCTGTGACGCTTGACCGTTCTGCTCTAGATTTACGACTGAACTGTAAACTCCTAGAGGTGTCAAGACTAGCTCTGGCGGAGGGTTCACGGGGATGGTAGGCGTCAACAGAAGAACGAGTATGGATTGGATTGACGTCTTTGAAAGAAAAGGTGGCGAAACCTAGGACGGTTTTGAAGTTCTTCTTGAAGAAATGGACGTGTTGGTGAGTGGCAGAGGCACTATGCATGCGAGAGTGGGGACACAATGGTTGTATTTCTCGCGGGGACACCGAGAGTACCGGACTTGTCGCGGGCTATGTGGGGGGGAGAAGGAAGGAAGGACAGAGGGCCCAGCTGAATCGATGAATTAGGTAGAACGGGAGTTGATACGGAATTGACAGATTGGTCAGTTTTGGAGGACGTGCGGAGGGTGCGTGAAAGCCACGAGCAACGGAAAAAGATGGAGATCAGCCCTGCCTCGAGGCTCAGCTGGTGGTGCGGCGTTGACCGCAAATAGTAAGGCGATTCAAAACTAGTAGATCTTACGCACGACGACGAGCTCGAGGGGGTCGCCGCTGTCGTCGCCGTCGTCGGACGAGTAGAAGGGGGAAAGGTAAAGGAGAGTGGTTGAGGTGTTGTTAAAGCGGAGACGATGCAGCACGACTCGAACTCGCTCGTAGTACTCAGCCGTAATTCAGCGACAGCAACTTCATTCTCGTCCGTCGCAAAATACTTAAAGTAGATACTACGTCGCTACAAACACTCCGAGATTAATTTGGCGGTGCTGCGACCTCAAAGCCTCGACAAGGACAGTCTCACGGTTGTGCAAGGCTGCGCAGTGAGAAACAGGACGGCGACATGGTGTCCTAACGTTACCATCCTTGCCACCCTTACAACCGCGATCCCAGCTGGTTCAGTCCACGCAAGGACCACGCCAAACTGAGCTGACATCACGGAATGGCGTGCGATCATAACGGGAAGCTTGGGCCTTTGCGCTGTGTGCGGTCTCGTGCCTACATAGTACCCCGTTTGGAAAGGTACTACATCGTCCGCGAGTCTTGCACCTTCTTTGTATACAGTCTCGTCTTCAGACCAAAAAGAGCTTCAAGATCATAGAACCAACCCGGGGATGTCCGAGGGAATAAAATTCCACCCGGGCGACCCTTGGCTAACATGTAACCTATGAAACGTTATGCCACCACGCGAAGAACCCGACGAATGCGTGCATCGTCATCAGAAACCGGGGATAATCACTGAAAGGACACATCCTTGATATGAACGATCAACATCTAGAGACAACCACGGGTTTCGTCACGGACGGACGCACTTTGACTCGTACGAATGCGGCTATAGACTTGTATCAACGAGAAAACGTGTTCAAGTGATAAGAATATCACCTGGCACAGGATCCCAAGGACCATGTTTCAGGCATTTAGCGATAGTGCCTCATAGGAAGAGGTACTCTCCTTTGAGGTGTACAAGCCAGTTGAACGATAGTGCCTGGGTCGAGATAAAAAGCGCAGCACCCAACCTCGAGTGGAAGTCCCTGCTCTTGCCCGTCGACGCATCATGCCTGTTGCTTGATGAGTTGGTTGTATTCACGCTCTGTCGGCAATTTCCGATCGCGAACGGACCCCTCGGTGGCTCCAAATATAGAAATACCCCTAGGAATTGAAACATCCGGGCATAAGCGCAAATATGGCAGGTACTTCGGCATACCACCAACGTTCGTCCTGACTCAAGTACATAAGTCCTTCCTATCCAGTTTCGTTGCTGCCTGCCGTTATCAATAGTATGTAATCTTTTTTGCTCGGTTCTCTTCCAACGCCCTCAGAGCTTACAAATACCGCTGAGCCGTGGGCTCATGGAAACCCCTGTTGGTTCTGATCTCACGCGCACGCCACCTCTTCAGGCTGAAACCGTCTGGCAATAGATCACCACTTTCGGACTTGGTGTTGGCATACTAACCCCCCTCCCAGAAATCTAGATCATATCCCCCATTTTTTCCGCGTTCCCTTGCCGATTTCTTTTCCCCCGGTCCGTTTACTTAACTATCCCTGTTCTTATTACGGGTCGTTTGGATCCCTCCAATCCCATCGTTCAACGTTCCTCGACCACTGCCCTCTCTCACAGCTACCCTCCCCTCCAAACCACAGAACACAATGGCTGGTGAACCCACCGTTGAGAATAGTCACCTCCCAAAGGACGATTTCCAAGAGGAGGAGGAGGATTATGAGGTAGAGGTACTGTCATTTATTTCCCGTCTGACGCATGACGGTTTACATCGGCTGGGCTGGCACGGTAGGGCGAAGAGGAAGATTCCTATGAACCAGAGGAAGACGAAGATGGTGAGGATGACTATGACGACGGCGAAGGAGAAGCCGAGCCAGAAAGTGTAGGATTCTCACTTATTTCCCAAAATGACACGGTTCTTAGTGGAATCTTTCGCAGATGACCGCTCTCCTCCTGGGAAAAGTTCGTTTTTACTTCTCTACGATTGTACAGCGTTAACCAAAATTTTCACGGTTGCAGAACGGATCTACACAGGTTGACGCGGACGAAGAGGACGAAGAGGATGAAGATTACCATGAGGGTGCAGAGGAGCCGGCGGCAGACGCCTCACAGTCCGTCGCAGGTTCAAAACGAGGCGTCGATGAGCTTGACGAGGATGACGACGAAGACGATGAGGAAGCTGAAGTCGAAGGGAAAAACTCCACCAAGAAGGTCAAGGTATAGTCCTACACTATCACTGTCAGATGCCTTGAGCAGGATTGGGCCTTGCGTGCCTTACCCCGTGAATATTGCTGTTATTTTGGGTGTGTTTTGCTTTGCCTGTTGTCTGTCTTTATAAATCATTATACATGTCTGTAACTTGCTCTGTATGTATGTTCATTTCAATAGTGTTCAAGATTGATCAGAAAATGAAAACCCAATGTGTTGCTTTGGACAAATACACATAATGTACACACAAATGGTGTGGATTCAAGCCAGAATGCCAGGACAAAATGGAACCTATATTCATCCCTTGACTTTACCTGACTTGCCCTAGTAACTCCATTATCACTTAATACCCCCTCTGTTGCTTCTCTGCATCTGTCAGAGGGACATACTGATTTGATGCAATGTGTAAGCCAAGTTGAGTAGATCAGTTTTGAGCATGGGAAGCAAAACAAAGTATAATGATAGATCAGGAAGAAATTCCATCAAAAAGAACAAGTAGTCAAGAATCAGACATCAAATTCAAAAAGGTCAAAGGCATGAGGGTAGTTAGGATCACTGACCATCACATCCATAAGCTCTGTCTTTGTCACCTTCCCATTGTCATCTTTATCAACTTGCCAAATGGCCTGATTATATGTGCCAACTGGTATGAACATTCTTCCAGGTGCTTTGAGCTGGTTGATGAGGCTATCAGGGAGCCTCTCAGAAGCAGCACCAACATGGATAGCATCATAAGGTCCTATTCACAAAATCAAAAGGCAGAATGCTCAGGATGAGTGAAGGAGCACTCACCAGCAGAGGGATAACCTGCAAATACACATGAACTCACACATGTAGACCTCCTGTAGATGGTGACAACTTACCCTGTCGCCCATCTCCAGCTACCAGCATGATCTTACCCTCATCTACAGCAGTACCAAGACCATCCTTAATGATGTTTTCTTTAGACCACTCGACCAACTCAGGTATGTGGTCTATTCCGACCACTTTACCCTGAGGTGCCCCCACCTGTGATGACGACACCAGGTGATAGAGCACGGCACAAAGGTAGCCTGAGCCGCTGCCCACATCAAGGACAGTTGCTCCAGGGTAGAGGAAAGGAAACAGGTTTTCCAATGCGTGAGCATGCTAGGTCACAAAAGCAGATCAGGTGCGTGAAATTGCCAACCCGACGGAGTGAAATATACCATATGCGGAGCAGATATTGTTGCGCCATGGCGGATGGATCTAACGCACGTCCGGTGTGTTACTGACCAACGAAAAACAGGGAATCGAACATACTGGGGCGAATCATCATAGGCGTGCGATCCTTTGAGGACGTAATGGGCGCGATCTACTCTGGACATTGCCTGCGGTTGTATTAGGGGCAATCTAAGAGGTGTGATCTCACGAACAACACGCACATCGACAACTCGATCAGTGACGAGGATACCATTCCTAGTGAGGTTAGAGACGAGCTCAGTGTGTGTTCTTCCCGAGCATCTCCAAGCCATGTTGAACGGAGGTATGGCTCGGAAATGGGCGAAGGATGACAGGATTCCGCTGTTTCACAAAGTACCAATCAATGTTTGTTCCAGTTTATCCCTACTACGTCATCTACAACCGTCAAGCTACGCTAGTGATGTATGCACGCACGTCTGTCAAGGTACACGCGTTCGTTAGCACTCTAGAAGTGGTTCTAATGTATGTATGATTCAGAGACAACAGGAATATGTCGCGAAGCTCCAAGCCGAAGTCAATGAACTGCAGAAAAAACTTGGGTACGTGCGCATTGCATTGACTCGGTGCGATATGTACCTGATCACATTTCTGCTAGGCTAAACGAGAACGTCGATGAGATAGTCTCCAGACATATCAAGTTGCTTCATCGTTACAACGAAGCCAAGGACGCGACACAGGTTTAAATCGGATTTTCTCCTTGCGTGCAGCATTGAGCTCACGTCGTTGACTCCTCCGTAAAGGTCCTCATCGGAAGGGTACCGTAGCTCAGAGGGGTGAACCGCACATGCTCACTCTTCTTTCGTTCTACAGCTGGCTGCTATCAGAGGAACTACTCTTCGTCAAATCCACGAGGACATGGGTCTACTCGACGAAGACGCGAACTAGTTGTACTACTCACGGTGTTTTCAACAAGCCATGTCAGGCTGTTCCGTCGCATGTGTGCTTGGAGCCTCTCATCCCGTGTTCCTCGAATTATTTGATAACCTGTTATTCGACGAGCAACCAACTTGTAGCACATCCTGCCCAGATGTCGATCACTTTCTGCATGTATGCGTTGTACGCTTCTACTTCTCTCCTAGTCGTTGGCCACAGTTGTGTTGGAACGGTAATGTTACCCAATGACCCTTGTCCCATATTCCCATGCTCGTTCCAACCCCATCCAAAAACTGCTTTGCCTTCCTGTGAAGAGCCATCCATTGTGACGAGGACATGTTCACTCCCGCAAACAAAGCTCGATATTGTGCGATCTACGGGAAGACTGATGGCCGCGCCGACTGCGGAGGTGGATCCCACCGTATCGCCTTGGCCAAGCTGGCCTTGCGCATTATTTCCAGTCGAGAGCAAGACATGTTTATCGCCCTTAATCGTACGCATGTATGTGCCACTCCATGTGCAACCAAGTTCGCACACGCGCTCCTGAGATCCGAATGATGGAATCTGTCCCTGTTTGTTCGACCCAAAGGCTGAGATACGGCCCGATGTGTGTAATACGATCGTATGCTGGTTTCCCAGCGCACACGAGACTATGGGATCATCGTCGATGTTGATGGGTAGGCGGGTGGGACGAGCAACGAATCGTACGTCTCCACTCTGCTGGCCGAGTTGTCCATGCCTGGATGCGCCCCAACCGACGAGGGCGGTCTGGGAATATGGGGTCGACCCATCAGAGCTCGCTACGACGAGCTCGAGTTGCACGACGACGTGGCGCGGTCCGGTATAGACAGCTCGAATGTGTACCGTACCGGCGGCTGGAGCAGAGTCGTTCGGAAAGACGTGACTGAAGTCGACGACCCGTGGCTTGCCGGGACTATAAGCAACACCAGTCTTCCGCGACCCATCGACCTCTCCCACACCCAACGCTCCTAAATCGTTTGATCCCATGGACAGTAGCACGTCCGAACTGCCGGGACGCGAGAGCATGATGTACGTTGTCTCCCACGCCGCGGCGATGGATTCATACGTGTATTTGCCGCCCTCTGTTAACGGTGGCTCTAAATCGGTAACGAAGGGCCCGAGTTCGCGAAAGATGGTCCATGGCGTCTGAACCTGCGTAACTGTCAGCGGGTTGGATCCCGATTCGGAGCTTCCTGGACCGTTGTACCCGGGCCCGAGCTGACCTCTCCTTCCGTCTCCGGAGCCCCACAAGGAGGTGGACCTGTCGAGGCGCTCGAGCAGGAGGACCGTATGGTTGGCACCGCATGCGATGTGGGCGACTCGGGAGGTAAGATCGGGAGGTTGGTTGGGTTGGTATCCTGCAAATTGGCAGGGCATGAATGTGTGGGCGTCGTCGTAGGAGCCGATTCCAAGCTGTCCCTTGGCATTGGAACCTGCCGCAAGGAGAATACGATGTGACCCCATGAGTGAGATATTACCGAGTTCCGAACCACCGATTGATCATGAAAGTCAGGCCCAGCCCAAAGTTCCATAGTGTGACATAGTAACTCCGGTGTCACGTCGGCTTCATCACTGCGCAATAGCGACTACATCGACCAGGACGCCTCGGGCATTGCGCGCTCGTCCTCCTCGCACGAAAACGTGCAGTGTTTAGCTGCCTGATGCAAAACGGACATCACGCCCAGGGTAAAGCTCTCTCATTGAACCAAGTTCGCCAGTTTGTTTGACAATGTGTCCTTTCGGTTAGGCGTTGATTTGCCCTTGCTGTCTGTTCTCAGAGAGCAAGCAAGTTCAGATATGGGATCCGATAATGTCACAGAGAGGGGTTGGACATCCACATCGACCTCCGACCCGTCATCAAATCAGACCACCGATGGGTGCGGCGAGCGCGCCGGAAACCACCTCAATGGAAGACACCACGGTTCGGACGAGACTCTCCCTGACCCTTTACCCATCATCCCCTACTGGTCTGCTAAACGACATCTTACTTGTGGTAATCCTGCCCCGCATTCTCCCGATTGTGCCAAACTTTTCCCGTGGCGTGGTTCAGCTCCCGGAAAACTCAAGACTGCAAACGCTGCTTTAGTACTATGTCTGAACATAGATGTAGATCCTCCGGATATTATCAAGACAAGTCCTTGCGCCGTCCTCGAATGTTGGGTCGACCCGCGTACAATGCCATCACATAAAGCTCTCGAAGCGATTGGTACCAACCTCCAGCACCAGTTCGAGGGTCTCAGTCTCAAGATTCCTTACAAGCCAATATTGGATCCTTCATACGAGGACTTGCGCAGATTCTGCTTGAATTTACGCAAGCAAGCCAAAGATGAAACTGTTTGCTTTTACTACAACGGACATGGTGTACCTAAGCCCACACCAAGTGGAGAGCTCTGGTGCTTCAATCGCAACTACACGCAATATATTCCAGTTTCACTCATGGAAGTGCAAAGTTGGCTTGGGTCCCCAGGCGTTTATATCTGGGACTGCTCCGCTGCTGGCAATCTTCTCACTAATTTCAATAATTTTGCCGAGCGCCGAGATCAAGAGGTTTTCACAACTCGTGGTGGTTATGTCGACGGCATGCAACCTTACATGAATTCCCTGCAACTGGCAGCTTGCCTCGCACACGAACAATTGCCTTCGTGTCCAGAGCTCCCCGCTGACATATTCACATCTTGCCTTACCTCCCCCATCGATATCGCGCTCCGGTACTTCATCATGACCCATCAGCTTCCCAACAACATCACTCCAGACATGGTTATGCAACTTCCTGGTGATCTCAAGGATCGCAGGACGCCTTTGGGCGAACTTAATTGGATATTCACGGCCATCACTGATACGATCGCATGGACCACGTTTCCACGAGATGTTTTCACCCGCTTATACCGCTCTGACCTCCTTATCGCGTCTCTCTTCCGTAATTTCCTTCTGGCAGAACGAATCATGAAGAATTATCATTGTACCCCGCACACTTATCCCGCACTCCCCGCTACAAACACCCATACTCTCTGGGCCGCATGGGACCTCGCTGTCGATACGTGCCTCCGACAACTTCCTGAACTACTCGAGAAGAACCCCACGGCCGCTGGTGCTACGGTCAATTCTGCAGGACAGATTGGTACTAGCGGAGGATCGGTCGGTCAAACTGGTCAGCGCGGTAATAGCCCACACGCCGAGAAGCCATACCAATACATGCCGAGCAGGTTCTTTACGGACCAGCTCACAGCTTTTGAAGTTTGGATCTCTCGAGGTGGCTCCGCACTTACGAAACGTGGCCCACTGTCGCTTCCACCACAGAATTGTAGCGGAAACTTTGATGGTACAGAGGGCACGAACGGCTCTACGATCAACCCTAACGGAGCCTCGAGTCCAGCCGGCTACCAAACTGACCGGGACTTGGTGCCGCGCAAGCCACCAGACCAGCTACCCATCGTCCTTCAGGTCCTTCTTTCCCAACCCCACAGGCTTCGAGCCCTTATTCTACTGTCTCAGTTTGTTGATCTGGGACCTTGGGCCGTCAATCTCGTTCTTACAATCGGCATCTTCCCATACATATCCAAGCTATTGCAGGCTGCCGGTCAAGACTTACGGCCTGTACTCATCTTCATCTGGGCACGCATTCTCGCGATTGACTCCAGTGTCCAAGTCGACCTGCATAACACTCAGGGCTTCAAGTACTTTGCCAACGTTCTGGCTCTCACGGAAGAGCACCCCCAACACGCACTTCCCAATGGCGCGGAACACAAAGCCATGTGCGCATTCATACTTGCCGCCGTTTCTCGGGACTACTACAACGGTCAGATGGCCTGTTGGAGAGAGCGCGTGTTCGATAATTGTTTCGACAAACTGGACGAAGGCGACTTTCTGCTCAGGCAGTGGTGTGCTCTGTGTATCTCCCAGATATGGGAAGGGAATGACGAGATCAAAGTCTATGGCGTTGACAGAGGCACTCAGGACAAACTGATCCTGATGTTGTCAGATGATTCGCCAGAAGTGAGGGCTGCGGCGCTGTATGCGCTCGGCACGTTCATGGGCGCGAGCGGATCTGCAAATCCCGCAAAGCAAGGGGGAAGTGGTACCGGGACGCAATACCAACTCGAAGAACGGATTCACTTCCGTATGGAAGTTGCTGTTGCCACTGGTGCCACACTCGCGGTGAAAGACGACGCGAGTCCGATGGTTCGCAAAGAGCTCCTTGTCCTCATCAGCTGTCTCGTCAAGGAGTGGAGGGGCTATTTCGTGATTTGTGCATGGATCTATTGGGAGGAGGATAGGAAGTGGCGCTCTGACCAGAGTGTGCAACCCCACGAAGAGGAATTGACCTCGGTCGCTGTTGCTGAATGGCTAGATGTGTTTGGAGATGACGATGGTGCGCGGGAGGAGAATCGTGTTCTACTCTCGTCGTTCTTCACGATCTTCGTTGGCCTACTGGAGTTGACCACCGACCCTTACCACGAAGTTGCCACCCTCGCACAGACGATTGCCGATTATATCATGGCCCTTCTCCTGGCCTCCCCATTCTACCGCCTCGATTGTACATCTCTCGATGTTCCACCCTCACAGGTAGACTCTCGAACTGGTGCTGGCGGTGCTCATTCCCGTGCATCGTCACACCAGTCGTCGCCCCTTATGCAAAATCTGCCCTCCCCCGTGCTTTCCCGTCCTGGAGTGGCCCGCAGCGAGAGCATGACGAGCACGTTATCCTCGGGGGTCACCTCCACCATTCGACGTACTTCTTCATTTGCTAATGCCCTTCGCAACTTCGCGGGTGGTATCGCCTTCCCGTCGACCGAGGATAACCGAGGCCCTCCTTCTCCGATCCCACCTTCTTTATCCCGCCCCGACTCACTCGCTACTTCCAGACCCCCTTCGCCGAACTACAACCTTGCACAATACACGTCACCTTATTCTCGCCCGTCCACGCCAGGGGCAATGAGTCTTACTCTTGTAGCCTCGCAACCTCCTTCACCTACACATTACAAGGCACATCCTGATTATCTTCCCTCGCACGTTATGGAGGCGCTTATGGAGGAAGATATGGTTCGACTGCGCTCACGTCGGCGAGTGGCAGCGCACGGGAGAAGAGGCGGACCTGGCCTTGGACAGGGAGGTGATCTGAGTAGTCCGAGCGGGAGTGTTTTCTCAGTTGAATCAAATGGGAGCAATGTTCCGCTTGGATGTGGAACTGGAAATGGAGTTCGAGATGTCTTGCCACTGAAGAGCTCATTCTTCGACTGGTGCTGTGAATATTTCAAAGAGCCGCAGATGAGGGTCTGTTGTATTTCCTTGTCTTATTCTGCCATTGCTCACTTCTCGGTTGATCCCAGCAAGCGGAGGCAGATGAGCCTGGCAGTGTTCAATACAACTATCAGGTGTGGAGGCAGCAACGCAACGAGCAAGTGATCACCGAAACACAGTTACAAGCACCCCTGGCGGGTGAGTTTCGTCTTTGATCGATACCTGTGCATCCGATTGACATGGTGACTGCAGAGAACTCCCGATGGGATCGGCCAGTGGCCCATCTACAGGTCAACAGTAACCCACTTAGCATGACCCTGCATGCTTACGATCCGCATCTGATTATCGCGAACGATACGGATATGATCAGGTTCGTCCGATACGCGCTCTCGAATCTACTCTTACTGACTATAACCTAGTGTCTGGGATTGGTCTCAACGGAAGCGGTTGAATTACTTCTGCAATGGAAATCCTAGAGGGACTGGCATCACGTCGCTGCATGTCATCAACCAAGATGTGGGTGGCATCATCATGGCAGGCTCGGGTGAGTTTGTTTCATCCCTTGCCACACGCCATTTCGCTTAAATATCCTTGCAGCCGATGGCATTGTGCGCCTATACCGGAATTATGATCCATCCTTGGATCAGGGTCCAATACAGATGGTTAGCTCTTTCCGAGGGTTGACAGAGGTAATCAATGTGCGGAGAGGAAGTGGGCTCATCTTGGACTGGAAGCAATCCGGGGGATCCCTTCTCGTGGGTGGTGACTCGAGAATTATCAGAGTCTGGGATGCGCATACCGAATCACAAGTTTTAGTGAGTGACTTGCGTTCTATCATCTGTGTGCCTTGTTGACCAATTAATCCAGGACTTGGAGACCAATTCCGAGAGCCCTGTGACCTCTATAATCTCTGATCATGGGTCGTCCTCGACATTTATTGCCGGTTTCGCAGATGGTGTAGTTAAAGTGTTTGATCGACGTCTTGAGGAGGACGATGCAGTTGTGAGATCTTACCATGAACATCACGCATGGGTACAAAACGTCAAGTATCACCCGAGGATCGGTGGTCAATTCCTTTCGGCGAGGTGCGTAGCTTTATCCTGGTACGGACCCTGAAAATCAACTATTCGTAGTCTTTCCGGTGAGGTACGCCTATGGGATACACGAGGCTCCGACCGTGCTGCCCAAGTATGGGATCCACATCCTAGTGGGCTATCATATTTCGATGTCCATCCCCAGACGGGTCTATTCGCTACGTGCGTAACTTCTGTTCTCCGTTGGGTGACCGTGGGTTGACATGGAAATAGCACATCCGCTCTGACTCCTACCAACTGGAGGCACCAGCGCCTGACGATACATTCGATATCCGATTCTAACCATGGTGTTCTCACAACGCTAGGTCTTCCTACTGGCCTCTCTGTATATCCAACACGACCACCGTCATCTTACATACCGAGGTACACTTCGCTTGCGTTCCACCCTATGGAAATGTTGTACGCCATTGGACAGCCTGACGGCTCTGGTACGCGTTACGTTTGAATGTTCCCGTATTTTCATGTCTAATGGCCTTCGCAGTGAAAATTACGGGGTGCAAGTTCAACTAGAGATGAAAGTTGAACTGAAACGTTTGAAACGTCTATCGGATCGTTTTTGTGGCGATATTCACACTGCGTCATTATATCTTAACAAATCTCACCTTCGCATGTTTCGAAATGCTATCGCATGATATACCCGATGTACTAATAACACATAATACGTTGGTAATTACATATGGGCAGGTGTACCACTCTTCACACCATGACCGCTGATCAGATCGATCAGAGTCATGGGTGGCAGTTCGGAGCTCGGAGGCAGCAAAATCTGACATTGTGGGACGACCCTCACAGTATTTCAACTCATGCAGGTCGTGTAAGCCCCATTGGCATACTATCACGTGCACTGCCGTATATCTACCATCGATCACCGTAGAGATACAGTAGTAGCCCTTTATCCCGTACTTCGTAGTCCCCCGTATAGAGCGTGGTCCTGTTCTCTCGTGCCCGCCGTTCTCAGTGTTTCCGCCGTTGACCACGGTCGGCTTCCAATACCCAGGATGTTGAGAGTATTGGTACCTACGGTATGAGGTACTCTGTCGAACCAGGCGAAAAGGGAAAGGTCCGAAATCGATAAGATACCGATAGGATGAAGATGCGCGTTCCGCTTTCCCGCGATTGCCAGTGTTGGCCGAGTGAAACGGAACGCAGGGGCAGGGCACAAGTTAATTTGAATCCGTTCCTCAATGACCACATTGTATTCCTCTGCTCAGACCTCCCCACACCATCGCCATCCCTCTGTCATTCCGAGTTGCATGTCATCGTCGAGCATCATCTCCCCACAGTCATGTCCGTTGCCACTGGCAAATGGGCCATAGCAATGTGTTTTTGCCAAAAAGGGTAGGAAAATACTACGTAACCCGTAGGACCTTTTGCAGAGGACTCGCACAACACTGCCGCAAGTCCCCTCTCATCGACGAGCAGGTCCCGTCGATCACCTTAACATCGATCATCTCCTGAAACGTCGACCACGGTTACTGAGCGACTTAAGCACCTCATCTGGCACACATCAACGTCGACATACTTGTATTCACGTTGACGACCGTCACTACTGCCGTGTTATGCCTCGCCTACGCGTCCTCGCTGGTCCGACTGCCGAGGATCTGGTACCTATCACAGACATTGTCAATACGGGACAGGCATATCGGATTCATTCTCAGCATTTTGAAGGCAAGATTGCAGTTTATGTGAAGAATTTCGTGGATCCGAGCAGCCAACGATTAACGAGCGAATATTTCGAGAGAGAGGATAGAAAGGGGATCACTTGGAGTATTCAGGTTCAAGGTAATTCGCCGGATAGCCCTCAACGTCACTTTATGCTCATCGTACGGTGTGCATAGGCCGGTTCTTGCAACCACATACAACGGACGACATATTATTTGGCAATATCTTTGAGAAGCGGTTGAAGCTCCCTTGGGGCTCAGGGGCAGCGCTTAAATTTATGCAGTAAGTGGTCTGGCTTCTGATGATGTGGTTTTAAACTCATGTACATTGACATTCCTCAAAAAGTTTCATCGACCCCACTTTGGAGCATGATCTCACTTGTTGCAGGCCATGGGCGCTGTCACCTTTGATTGCAACGATGCCTCACTTTGCACACGAACGGATTGATGACCTGGACGGGCTACAACAATGTGACATTTCTCTATTTCCCCCGCCCTTATCCATATCCGATGATACGTCCCAGTTGTGGATGACATCGACGGGTACTTCCCGGCAATCTCAGTCGTGTGCTGCGACGCCTCCTTCGTTCTCCCGCACCTCTTTCTCCACTGCATGGTCCTCGAGTTCTGATACGTCGCGTGCCTCGTCACACTCGTCTTTACGGGATAATGTCAATCACACTCTGAGAAGGTCCCTCGAGAGAGCGCACATTCGATGGAAGGGGGTCAAGCGCGATATAGCCTTTCGGACACCTAGCGAACGCAGGTCTTTTTTTAGCAATGCCCAACATCGTCGGAATGTCGTTCTGGGGCCACGGGTCAGTATTCTCTCTGTGACGTTGATGACATATTGGATGAACTGACGACATACGTGTGCTCAGGATCTCATCACGACAGACTTTTGCTATGGCTACCTCGAGTTCAGTCCGACGTTGGCGTTACGGCTTCCAGGGGGTATCTCTTTCGATCTGGTGAGATACTGGGACAAACATCCTGTGCGGTTTGTTTGCTGCGAGCGCGGGAAAGCGTCGTCGGGCGAAGACGGTGTGGACCCGGTAGGCAAGGTTTTTTGGTGTGTATCATTCGAGGAGGATGATAATGATGACGAGGAAGTGTCAAGGTTATCGGTGAGCGAAGGTATACATATGTGATCCACTTTTTTCTTGAGCTTAATCACGACTTGGTTAGTATTAACTGTAACTTAGTACTATGATGTATTTGTGCTATTAGGTATCTGGTTTCGAGTCGTGGTTATACATATACCCTGTTTATGTCGTATTTTCTTGCCTTTGACTTGGACTACGGATATTTTATTGTTCCTGTCTTTGTTGAAGTGCGACTCTGCGAGCTCCCGCCGGTGCCATGATGAAATGTCAGGAAACTTCCCCATCGACGCCGTAAAATGGATGCTGCGCGCGCCCTCAGTGATGATGGTTTTAGCCCCAGATTGGCAAGACATTCGAGTTCTCGAGCGTCTGGGAGTTCGCACTTTTGTGACGTGACTACTAGTACACTAGCTAACGTTCAGGACGGCGGACCTGTCTGGGATTCATGTCCTTCCAGGAGATTCGAACGCTCTGATACTTCACAGCCAAATGTCCGATTTATTCTGATGACTCCCCGTGCTTTGGCGCGGTCTGGGACCTCCGCGACTCTTCCTGTACAAGCGCGATGTCATCGGCTTCGCTCTCGTTTCTTTGTTGTATTCCTCTTGACGAGTCTTCGACATTGTCCCTCTTGCTCTGCACCGGTTTTCGTGTTTTACGGTCTCGAAACCTGCGTCAGCAGCTCACCCTCTCGAATCCACCCTTGGTTGGATTGCACTTCGGTTCTTTCTTCGTTAGCGGTAGAGCGGCAAGCATAATGCATGATGTTTCATTCGCTTGTGTCACACCGAGAGCGATTACAACAGGATACATACGGTGCCACGCATACATGGGTGCTCAAGAGTTACACATTTCCCAGTAAGGTATGTACTGACCTAGATCCCACCTTGGCTTTTGGTGGACAGTGCTGTCGATTTGGCTGCTACCGATCCCGACCCCGACAGGCAGCAACCGGGAAATATACTTTTATCTTGAAAGCAGGCCCCACCTGTCCAGGACCAACTCAATGATGTGGGTGGGTAACACTCACCGAGTATCGATCTCTTGCGCTCTCTTCGTATCCAGCAAATTGGCCTCGAAGCCCTTCCAACCGCATGGGAATCTGGATTTCCTATGGCATCACCGCAATAACTCGTCTTTCGCCCTATGTCTGTCGTGCGACCGACTCCAAGCGTCGTCTCACCGCCCTTGGATGTGGACCCAGGGACCGGGAGAGCAGAATTCCAGCAGCAACTCGTACCCCATATCTTTCAGTCTAATGCAGCTGCAGACAACCCCCGTTTAGTATGGATAAAGTGAGCTTTGTGTCCTGATGGTCACCCTTGAGATGGGGAGCTTTTCCATATACTGGTGGCAATGGATGAATGTACAGGATGCACTCGAGGTTGCTCGAGCGGTTCTAGTAGCACACTGGGTGTTGAGTCATTGCGATCGGCCCCAGCGCCTGGCCTAGTGTACCATGGCTTCGAAAGCCGGTTATAACAAGTCTCCTAGAGCGATGACTTCCAGGATGATCAACGTTCCTCAGCAGGCACATTACCAGTGCACCCAAGCCAAAGTTTGGCAAGTCTCGGCGATAATACTGAGCGCATTCTGCAGAAATTTCGGATCAAGTATTGAAGGTAGTGCAACGAGAGTATGACCTTTCCAATAGTGATTCTATCGATATTTTGAAACGTTTCAGGAAATTGGGATAAAAGACGTAGATTCACGATCGGGGGATACTGGCAAGTCGCTGCGCTTCCAATCATCGCCCAGGTACGGTATCAGTAACTTCACACGTTTGTGAGAGAATAGGTATCTCATTGCACGGGAAACGAAGTGTACGCGATACCCTGCAATAACTCATCCAATTGTCTCAAGTCTGAATCAGCGTTAAGCGTTTGTGGGTTAGGGGCTATATGTCTATTTCCAGATTCTTACGTCGTGTTTCTCGGGCCACCAATCTCGACTTTACTTGGCTCTCCTGTTTTCGACTCTACACAACTTATTATGATCCAGATATGTCGCGCAGAAGACGGGGAGTCTTTTCAAGTAAGTACAATTAGTCGTTGGAAAGTATTCCTCGCTAAAGAGTGCATACTCAGGTCAGCGCAACCTTGCGGGACATCGAGAGGTGGGACTATCCTTGGGTGTGAGCAACCAGATTGACTCGCCACTCACAGGAAAGGTAGTCTTGAGTACTTTCTCCATCAAGAGATTGGCGTGGACCAAGATGCCATACTGGCTTACCTCTCGGACGGGACGCGCTTACGAACCGATAACGTGCGTGAACTTGTCGGTGCCCAAGACCAGGTATGAGTAATTTCAAAAAAACCTCCGGATCCACTCGTGTTCACTAGCTGTGCACAGACCATCTATGTGTTTAACAAACACTATCTTGACATCGAGTTTCCGGAGGTACTCAAGGAGCTCCGCGTTGAGCCGCCGCTGCAACTTCCCATAGAGGGTACACTCTGGTGCTCGTCTCCTACGCCTTGTCTTTCACTGATTGACTACCAACAGAAGTCCTCTCCGCCACGCCGCCGTACAAGCCCTCTCATCTCGCCTCACAGTACCTCCGTAGTGCCCACGTCTACCCCGACTACATCAACCATACCCTCGCTACCCTTCGCCGTCAACACGAAGCTGTTCGTATCGCATGTAGCAGTCTGGACCTCAACACACTGGACATCACGGACGTGTTCGACGGGATCGCCGTCATCGCCTCGAGGGACCTCACGCGTCAGGCGTCTTTACTCAGCTTTGTTGACGCTGACTTGGATATCATCAACCGGGTGGAGGTGCACGTCGAGTTCATGTCTCCCACGATGCGGAAGGCGATAGAAGGGGGTGAGAGACCAAGGATGTTGGGAACGTATGTGGCAAGGGATCGGATGAAACTCGTGGCGGACGGGTGTTCGCGCATACATAGTGGGTGGCATCTCATCGGGCGACAGAATGTAGGCAATATCTCATCCCGCGCTTAGACGATTTGCGGTCACAATTCTCCGAGTCTGAAAAGGCGGTGGGGAGGCTGACGGCTGGTGCAGATGTGGTTCGGTTGACGGTGGCCAATACGAAGTGAGCTTGAATTTAGATGGGTGTTGTTTGGAGTCTTATTGACATCGTGCTAGGACCATTGAGGCCGCAGAAGCTTCAGGGAGAAGGTTTCACGACGCGCTGGACAAGGCGTCTGAAATTGCTGCTGCGCTGGAGAGTCCTGCAACCAACCACGATGCCCTCATGCAAGGTAATGTCATGAGATCGTTTGTCGGCTATTCCCTCACCACCTTTGGCAGAGCTCAAGCAGCTCGATAGTGTTCTAAGGAACGAAGTGGAAGTGATAACGTGTGCGAAGGTACGTCGTTCCGGTGCTGGGGAGAGTCGTCAATGAACGCCGATGATTCTACTCAGAACGACTATACTGAGCAATGCATTGGAGCTTTGCGTCGCATCAGCACTCTGAACGTGGATCTGGTGCAGTTGCCTACTACGCTCTCTGAGTTGCAAGGCAAATTCCGAGCCAAGACCAATTTTTTGCATATACAACGCCTACACAACATGCTTTATTGTTACGGTGCTACCGTAATCGAGATAGTACGCCGAAAGGAGTTTGGTGAGGATTTGCTAGTTCAGTTATCACCATGACGCTTACGCCGAACAGCACGATTCTTCTATCAACGAGCCCAGTCTATTCTAGAGGTTATGGCGAAGCTCTCGTGAGTACGCGTGGTTCATGTGTTATCATGTGGGATGTTAATATGTTCCAGAGCGAGCGAGAGAAAGCGACGTCAGGTATACCGCGGAGAAGTACACGGACAACTACCATTTGATACTCGGGGTATGGATGATCCCGTACCCACCATTGATTTTTCACCCTCGGGAGGCAAGGATTGGGCGTACTCGCTCGAACGAGAAGACGTGGATGGTGAGTGCGATCAAATCCGGCCCGGGAGCAAGACGGACGTTGACCGTTTCGGACAGCCTTGCTCCAAGTGTTGCAGGACTTGGAAGAATATGCTCGAACGAGTTCAGATCCCGCGGTCCTCAATTCTGTGCAGGAGGCACGCTCGGCGCTTGAAAGGCTGGTACAAAAAATGGACAACCTCGAAGCAGGTTTCGACCGAATAGCTGAACGTTCACGTATGTTACTTGTCGTTTTGTGGTTCACTGTCTTATACAGATCTTCTTAGTGCTTTCTGCATCTCGATTATCCGCATCTCGGAGGAAGCGTATGTTTCCCCTTGTCTTTACCTCGATGATCTGCTGACACCCTCGTAGTTACAGAAGCAGATGAGATGGCCTTCCAAGAACTTTCGGAACAACTTCGTACTGCCGAAGAAACGAAGGCTCATCTGGAACAGAACATACAGCAAGAACGAGTCAAATTCCAAGCAGAGATACACCGACTAACGAAAGACATTCAAAATGCCGAACTCACTGTTCAGTCAGAGCGCGAAAGAGTAGACACGCTAGAACGCGAGCTCCATCAAGCCAGGGCACAGATTGAAAGCGAAGTGTCCGTGCGGCGTATTTTGGAACGACGAAATGCGGAGTTGGCGCAGGACGTGGAAGGGCAACGTCGGGAGCGTGCCAATGCCCTGGGGGATGCAACGGAGCAAGCAAGAGTGGCGGATGTGCTTAGACAAGAGCTCGCGCAGGTCCGGGTACAAGCAGAGGAGGTCAAGGCGCTCGAAGCGAAGAATGCGGCCAAAGTGAACCAACTGTTAGAGGAGCAAACGGTGACGTTGCGGAATCTTGATGACGCGCGTTCCCGTGGGGAAAACCTGGAGAGCCAAATACGAACGGCGAGGACGGAGAATGACGAAGTGCACCGGATGCTGAAAGAATCGGATATGGAAAGGGATCGACTACTGAGGGCGCAGGCTACGGAACATGATCGGCTGCTGCGAGATCACATTGCCGAGGCGGACGGGGATCGGGCTGTGTTGGAGCATCAGTTCTCAGAGTTGAGAGCACAACTCGAGGACGCAAATCGACAACTAAAAGAGGCTCAGGCCAACGTGGACCTGACCAACGCCGATGCGATGGGTTTGCGGGAGGAGCTGCAACGCGTTGAGCACGAGTTGCGTGAAGCAAGACGTGTCGAGCGGTTGCTGCTAGACGAAATCGCGTCTGGAAGGGTTACGCAGTCCGACATTGAGCAGAGTCTGGAGAATAGCGGACGGTTGTTGGCACAAATGTTGGATGTGGCAATCGCTTTCCGGAATGCGCATTCCAAGGCGATGTCGATGGTTCGCGCTTACACGACCCATCCGAACGTAAAACAAGGCCAAAACCAGAACAATCATTCCCAACTTGTGGAGTCTGCATTTTCCCCGCCGCCACCATTGCGTCATGATATTATCGCAGAAGAACCATCACCGATCGATCCGTCCGATCCGGTCGGTGCGCTAGAACTCCTGCGAGCGTTTGACCATGACCACTTTTTGGACGCCATCGCCAAAACGGGAACCGTCATCCGGAAGTGGCAGAAGCAGTGCAAGGAATATAGGGAGCGCGCCAAGGGCAAGATATCGTTTCGAAATTTCGCCAAGGGTGACCTTGCCCTGTTTCTTCCCACCAGAAACTCGGTGTCGAAGCCTTGGGCGGCATTCAACGGTAACTATCCTGGAGTCTTCTCAGTAGTGACGATCTGACACGTGTGAACAGTATCTTTCCCTCATTATTTCCTTTTGGCAACGGGTCATTTGGCAGAACAGCTGAAGACACGAGAATGGATCGTTGCTCGGATTACTTCCATCACCGAGCGAGTGGTCGACCAAAAGGTAGCGATTTGTATACGTTCTTCTTCTCATATCTTATTTTATTTGCATAGGATCCGACTAGTAATCCATACGGTTTGGGCGACGGCATCAAGTATTACATGCTAGAGGTCGAAGACTGGACGCAAGCTAACCAAGTTAATAAGCGGAGACCCAATCTGAGGAAGGTCTCGGCCGTATCAGATCCGGAGAATGAGCGCAAGTCGACCGTAGTGGTGCCAGAACGACCTCCAATTCCTCCAGGGCCACCCCAAGCCGAGGTTGAGGATTCTATCAGTATTACACAACCGCCTACCTCACGTCTGTTCCCAGCGCGCCAGCGGGCGAACTCGACGCCTTCCGCCGGGCCTTCGTCGCTGTCACGATTACTCGCCCAAGCATCTCCTGAACCACCTGAAGAATCGGCATCGGCAGTTGTTCCCTCATCTAAGGCCGAGCCATCTAAGCCTCCCCCTAACTCAGAGCCCGAGCCCACTCCTTCACCAGAGCCGCAGCCACCACCACCGCTGGCGTCCTCATCGCCAAAGGCTTCATCACCTCCTTCGGCGCATTCATCGGCGGCCCCCACTGTACCGCACCCACGTACGTCTTCCCCGCTACGCCCCGTCTCGCGTGCATCCCGGCTCTCGACAACATCCAAAATATCCTCTGCGCGGCCGCCTACGCTGGCGACGGTAACGAGTTCGCCGACGGCAGTGAAAGCCGCGGCTACAACAGCACTGACGGATCCCACGTTCACCCCAGTTCCTTTTTCGTCTGACCCCGCGTTGCTTACCGGTCCACCATCGCCGTCAGAGTCACTTTCCGACGGGATGTCTCAACTGTTACTGAACCGGCGGCGAACGGCGTCGCACCACGTTACGCGGACGTCTTTGCTGGGACCTGGGTACCGCTCCGGCACTAGTGTGGGAGTTGATCCTACGCTCCCGGGGGCATTGCCACATGCGCACACACACGCACAGACGCAACTACAATCTCCAGCGCCGACGGCATCGAGTACGCTCGCGACGTTTGCAAGTAGCTGGGTCGTTCCGTTTGGGCGGCGGAAGAAAGCGGAAACGGCGTCCATTCCCACACCGGTACCCCTGCCGATTGCAGAAACCAGTGCAGGCACGGGGAATGGACAAGCCTATTATGATGCTCCTTCAAGAAGTGGACATAGCAAGGATGTGTCTGCCAGCGAGTTGCTTAAACGGTTATAGAATCTGTTGTGTGGTTTATTATTAGGGGGCATCAGATCTTTAAGCGTTCATCTGCTCAGTGCGACTAAATTTCTATCCTTGTGTCCGGCATGGAGCAAGATGGCATATGTACACGCCCGGATAAGTCAAGAGTTACCCTATTGGAGGAGGATACGTCAGACAATGAAGTGCAATGGCATCATCAAGATAAGAAACACAGGGCTATTTTTGAGCGTGTTAGGCACGGTGGGCTTGGAGATCCGAGTACGTATTGCCATCAGGTTGTTGGATGTCATTTCGCACCATTCCCCGTTCAGAGTACGTGATGTCAAGCAAACAAGTCTTTTGCCTGAGAGGCGACGTAGATGCACAATATTACTGTAATATGCTGAGATCTGCCGGCCACAGCGAGCCGAGACCCGGATCCGGCTTGACTATTTGGTCTTTAACAAGAACTTCGGAACTTGCTCGGAAATACCCAAAGCAGTATCAAGCTCCTTGGTATCATGGGGTGACCAAGACAGTCATGACGCATGATACTTGAGCTGATGAACACCTGACACTTGCCCCGGGACGAGGGCAGTCGTGCACACGATCTGAGAGGACCCAAAAAGTGTGAAGATAGTAGTGATCAGGTTTCCCAAAGGCCAAAAGACTGGTTGAAAGAAATCGGACGATGTGGTGTGCAGACACGTACTTGTTCCATATAAAGTGGTCCCGTGTTAGTTTCTTTATGTCATACCAACGACTTGGAGATCACAGATCAACACCCAACCTCACAACCTTCATCGGAAGCCTGGGTGTGCATGAGCTGTCGAACGATGTCACTTGACACGCGGGGACAGGTCAGAATGTCGGACAAAGTGTGGTGGCACTAATTTTGCGCATGGCCGGCATCTCGGCATTGACTGTTTCTCTCCAGGTTCAACGTTCGACGTTCAACTTTGGTGCACCCTTACATCAAGAAAACCCTGCGACCGTGCGAACCCGAAACCGTAAGTCTGATCTGTCTCCGGGCGTGATTGGCTCTAAGTATGTGGAAAGTCGGCTTCATCACCCGGAAGTCAGCGGAAGACATTGCACATCGTCACGGTGGGAGTTCGGATCATCCTGGAGATTTGTCGGTCAAAAGCCGCCAACACGGATATCTGTGACTCGGTGAATCCTGATTGACGACAACGATTCCCGCAGCAAAAAGGAATTTTGGGCTAAAAATTGCGTCAGTGATCTAGATTCGTTGTTATCAGCGGGGATGACGCTTAGAATGATGCGGGGTAACTTACGGGAATGAGCCGTGCCACGGTGCATCAGGCGGCGGAGACGGACCGCTGCCATCCTGGGAGTGAACTGACAGGAGTCATACCATGGCTTTCCCAAGGGCGTATTGCGGTGAGCTATTTCTTCCCCACTTTCAGCACTCAGGTACGGGCGGCTCTAAATGACCAAGAATACCACGCGCATCGACAACGGGAACTCATTCCAGAGGCGCGGAGTATGGAGTACCCGGGGAAAATTCTCTACCCCAAACCAGGGGTGTTGAATTGTTTTCCCGCGGCCATAGTTTATAAGATGTGCTTCTGGGCTCACAAATTTCTCGTCCCCACTCGCCTTCTTTACCATTTCTTGTACGCTTGTCGTTCTGAACACAACATGGCCGGTGGTCCTACCCTTGCTGGGACTCAGGGTACTTCGTTGGCTCATCTGATCGACCCGAATAGAACGTGGTACAACAACAGACGGTGGGTGCCTCAGTAACCATCCTACTTTCTTGTATTCAACGCATCATCAGACTCATCACTCTCCACGCGTGGATCGTCCTTCTGTACGTCTGGAAGAACTATCATGTGTATTATGGATTCTCTAATCTTGTCACTTGTAGGCTTATTACCTCGTCGACCAATGGTTACGACGGTAGTATGATGAACGGTTTACAGAGTCTCACCCAGTGGGAGTCTGACTTCAACAACCCATCGGGTGGAATGCTCGGTCTGCTAAACGCCATCCAAGTGAGCAAATATGACCGTGTTATTGTACTCCTGCCAACTGAATGTGCGTAGAACATTGGTGGGCTTGCAGGTTATCCTTTTGCACCATACGTGTCCGATGGCGTTGGTCGTCGTCGAGCGGTATGGCTTGGCGCAACAATTATGTGCATTGCTGTCGCCATTCAGACTGCTTCCCAATCCGTTAACATGTTCATTGGTGCTCGTTTTTTGATAGGCTTTGGCCTTACTTTTGCTGGCAAGTTTCCGTCAAGATGTGTCCATAATGTTCTTTGACATGATAGTATTTCCAGCCAACGCTGCCCCCATGCTGGTTACTGAAATATCATACCCCACATATCGCGCCCCACTAACATCCGTGTACAATTCCCTCTGGTATTCTGGTTCCATCATGTACGCTTCTCACATGGTGCTACTTTTTCACTATTCTTGACTCGCTTTATTTTTAGTGCCGCATGGACGACATACGGTACCTTCAGGATAAACAACTCGTGGGCATGGCGTTTGCCGTCACTAATACAGGGTATTCCGTCTGTTCTGCAATTCGCCCTTATTCTGTTCGCACCAGAGTCGCCGCGTTGGCTGATGAGCAAAGGACGCGATGATGAAGCGTTGCGAACCCTTGCCTACTACCATGCTGATGGTAACGAGTAAGGGAATATCAAATCACCCAAACGTTTTGCTTACAACTTCGGCTCCAGATCGGACCCCCTCGTGCAGTACGAATTCCAAGAGATCAAGGCTGCTCTTGAGTATGACCGTACAGTGGTTTCCAACATCGGATGGAGGTCTTTCTTCGCCACCCCTGGAAACCGCAAGCGAATACGTATTATCGCTGCCATTGCTTTTTTCTCGCAATGGTCCGGAAATGGTCTCGTCTCATACTACTTGTCCAGGGTATTTGATCAGATCGGCATCACTGGATCAAGCACGCAACTCCTCATCAACGGTATTCTCCAAATCTGGAACTTGGGCTGGGCGCTGTATGCGTCGTTTATGGTCGACCGCCTCGGTCGTCGTTTCCTCTTCCTGGTTTCCGCCGGCCTGATGACGCTTTTCTACATGGCACAAGCAATCGGTTTTGCCGAATATACTCAGCATGGAACTACTGCCGCTGGGCATGCCGTCATTGCATTCATATTCCTCTTCTACGCTGCATATGACATTGCCTTCACACCCCTCATCGTCACGTACACGCTCGAGATCTTGCCGTACAATCTACGCGCCAAGGGCTTCAACGTCTTCAGCGTTGTCATTTCGGTCACCCTTATCTTTAACCAATACGTCAACCCAATTGCACTGGAAGCCCTCGGATGGAAATACTACGTAAGTCGGCGGTTCGAATGTCTTCACCACCACCTAGATATTGACGAATCTCGACGTTTCTTTAGCTCGTATACGTCTGTTGGCTTGCCTGCGAGTTTATCTTCTTGTGGTTCTTCCTCGTGGAGACCAAGAATCGGACGCTCGAGGAGACTGCAGCATTGTTCGATGGCGAGGATGCCCTTGACAGAATCACGCACCAAGCAGAGACGCACGAAATACGCGACGATTCCGAGAAGCGTTTGAGTGGTCGAGAGAGTGCGTGACGGTGGCAAAACGTTCTCCAAATTCCTGCTTGGCGCAATTTCTATTCGTATACGATTCTGTTCTCTTCCTTTCTCTCCCTTGGGTTCACTACACTATCATTGCCCATGATTAGTCGACAGACATTCTGGGTATCTTTCAACATGCACCGTGTACACATAGCCAATGAAACAATATTCCATCTGATTACTGCATCCGATGTCTAAATTCAAATATCGCTCGTCTTGTTTTTTTGGACAAGTTTAGTTCCCCCCTACCGGTTTATCCGCTTATCCAGGTGGCACGGAATAGGAAATACCATCCGAATTAGCTGTAAGGGAAGATGGGTCAACACACGGTGACCGCGTGAGTGTCTGCAACGGTTCACACCAAGCGAACCTCAATCAATACCAGTCAGGTCACAACTCAGGTGTCCACACATTGCCACCTCGTGACGGTTAGTGCGCGATCGCATGACAAGCGGAATTACTCTCCTGAGCTGTTTCCTAACACGTTCGTCCGTTCATCAAGGGTCACCTCGTACGGTTGCGGCGTGGATGTCTCACATTGGCGATCCGAAGCCGAGGTCATTTCTGATGTGCCCAACCTGACAAGCCCAGACCAAAGTTATGCCAATAGGATTCAGTGTAGCGAGTCGCAAAATGAAATGGGAACGTTACGGACTCACTGCAAGCGTAGCACTTCGTCGGCGTTTGTAAGGTGGACTCACGTTGGAGTTAGTCGTTGGTGTAGACATTCACCAGTCCAACGTCCGTACAAGTAGTTTATGAGAATTAGACTGACAAGGACTTGAATCCGTTTGGAATTCGATTCATTTCAAATTACAACTGAGTGCATGGACTCTGAACGTGGTCGTTTGGTTCAACCGGGAATGCGTCCCAGAACTCAGACTCGCCTGTCTGTCCAACTAGATCGCAATCACAATGACGATGATATTGAAGCACTTGCCACCTGGGACTTAATAGTATTTTTCCATTATGTACCAGAGGATAAACACTCACCTGGAGGCTGCCAGATGCCCACGGTGTGGTACGTACCATTGGTACGCAAATCACGGTCAGGCTCGATTTTGACCTGCCGTACTAGGACGCGATGGCTCAGGGCGGTCCCACTCATGGACGAGGTTACCCAAAACGTTTATGACATACGCACATCAGCACCCAAGTAGACCAATGCCGAATGTTGGCCCGAGATGGGTCTCTAAGATGCCTGATCGTATACTATCTGAGAGTTTGTCATCTTGGACTTGGTTCTTCCAGAAGGTACCCTTCTCCCCTCTTACTCCGCCTTGGGCTCACGAGGGTCAAGAGATTGAGGGAAGTTTAACGTCACTAGTAAATGCCAGGCTCTTCTGAGTCTTCACCATTTTTTTTACTCTTACCGTTCAGCATTCAAGATGGGTGCTGGTGGTGCAGTGCCTGTTGGGATCCAGGAAACTTCGTTGGGACGCTTGATTGACCCGAATAGAAAGTGGTACAATAACAGACGGTCGGTTCCCTCGTGACGGTCATCTTTTCTCAGGCTTAGCTTGAAGTGTCAACAGGCTGATTATCCTCCACGCATGGATTGCCCTTATGTGCGTCTGGAAGAGCCCTCACATTTGGTTCCAGTCTGATTATCTGGTGACTTCTGCAGCCTTATTACCTCGTCTACCAACGGTTACGATGGTAGTCTGATGAACGGCTTGCAAAGTCTCTCCCAGTGGGAGTCCGCCTTCAACAACCCATCTGGTGGGACGCTTGGTCTGCTCAACGCCGTACAAGTGAGCAACCGTGGCCGTTTTGGCTTTATATCTACTTACCGTGGGCGCATAGAACATTGGTGGGTTGGCAGGATATCCTTTTGCACCACACGTGTCCGATGGCCTTGGTCGTCGTCGTGCAGTGTGGTTAGGTGCACTCATCATGTGTATTGCCGTTGCTCTTCAATCTCTTTCCGAATCCATCGCCGTATTCATTTGCGCTCGCTTTTTGGTCGGCTTTGGCCTCACTTTCGCAGGCAGGTCTCCGTCAAGATGTGTTCATGCTGTTCTTTGACATGATAGTATTTCCAGCCAATGCTGCTCCCATGCTGGTTACTGAAATATCATACCCTACATATCGTGCTCCATTAACATCACTGTATAATTCTCTCTGGTATTCTGGTTCTGTCATGTGCGTGTTCCCATGATGCAGCCTTTCGTATTCTTGATCCAGAGAAATCTTCCTAGCGCAGCATGGACGACATACTATACAATGAAGATAGAGAGTTCATGGGCATGGCGCTTGCCTTTACTACTACAGGGTGTTCCTTCGGTTCTACAACTCGTCCTCGTTCTGTTTGGACCAGAGTCGCCTCGCTGGCTGATGAGCAAAGGACGCGATGATGAGGCATTACGGACTCTTGCGTACTACCATGCTGATGGCGACGAGTAAGTCAATATCAGAGCACACCCACATTTTGCCAACACTTCGCTTCCAGATCGGACCCCCTTGTCCAGTACGAATTCCAGGAAATCAAGGTCGCCCTCAAATTCGATCTTACGGTAGCTTCCAACGTTGGGTGGAAGTCACTCTTTGCCACTCCCGGAAATCGCAAGCGGATGCGCATTATCGTTGCCATAGCCTTTTTCTCGCAATGGTCTGGAATGGGTCTTGTCTCCTTCTACTTGAATATGATCTTTAACCAGATTGGTATCACCGATTCGGGCACACAACTGTTCATCAACGGTATTCTCCAAGTTTGGAACTTGGCTTGGGCAGTGTACGCCGCGTTCATGGTCGACCGACTCGGCCGTCGTTTCCTCTTCCTTGTTTCCGCGGGTATGATGGCGGTTTTCCATACGGGACAAACGATCTGTTTCTTTGAGTATTCTCAGCATGGAACCGCCGCCGCCGGACATGCCTTCATTGTATTCGTCTTCCTCTTCTGCGCTGGATATGACATTGCCTTCACGCCCCTCATCGTCTCGTACACGCTCGAAATTCTCCCGTACAGTCTCCGTGCCACAGGGTTCAACATCTTGAGCTTTGTCATCTCGGCCGCCCTTATCGTTAACCAATACGTCAACCCGGTCGCACTGGAGGCCTTCGGGTGGAAGTACTACGTACGTCGAACGTCTTCGCCGCCTCCCACAGGTATTGACGAAGGCGTCTTAGCTCGTGTATGTCTTTTGGCTCGCCTTCGAGTTTGTCTTCCTGTGGTGCTTCATCGTGGAGACCAAGAACCGGACACTCGAGGAGACTTCTGCGCTGTTCGACGGCAACCATGCCGTTGGCAGGATCACGCGCCAGGTAGAAGTGTACGAATTACGCGAGGAGACCGAGAAGCTTTTGAGTGGTCCGGAGAGCGCGGGACCATGAAGGCTGGCAGGTGCCATTTGTCTCATGTTGCCTGCGGCGCAGTTTCATGCGCATGTGTTTTTTCCTCGTCGTTCCTTGTTTTTGTGTGCCATGACACGATCATCGTCAACTTGAACACCAAGTATCTCTTTCATTCGGTGGTGTGTACATGTCATCTCTGTTCGATAGTCAATCCATTGTATATCTTGCCAGCTTCTCGTCTCATTTTTCATTCGTGAGGCGCTCGTCTCGCTCAAAAATTGGGTACTCGTACATAACTACCATAGCGGCGTATCCACGGAACTTTCGTTCTCAACTTGGAGCGCAGACGGTGCTTCGGCGCTTGGTAGGCCATGATCACACACCTGAGTCCTTTCCGCCGGTGGACGCAAGACGCACCATCTTGATCCACTTGATCGGATCGAGACGCGCAGCTGTACTGGTTACATAACCGGCCGGCCGCTGGACTACCAGTACGAGGCGAGATCGGAGACCACGAAATGAGCGTGACTCAAGCCGAAAGGTCATTGGGTCTCATTTTGCTGAGTCCCGTCGACGAACGGTGTTCTGCAGTTATGTTCCCGACCACAGTAGGCAGTGTCGGGTTCAGAGTGCAAGGTTACGCGCACAGGACGACATCTAAATCAGTCGGTTCATTCATTGACCCGTTGGAACGTTCCGTTTCAATGTAATATTGGGGGTAGCCCGCGTGATGAGCCACGCTGAGCTAGTCTACCCAATCTATCCAGACTCACCAGGTCAACCCCGACCTCTCCAGAGTCCCCAAGGACGTTAAGTCAATGATAGTATATGCATCGGACCTACTGTGACAGGGGAATATAGGAAAGAAAAAGAAAAAAAGACAACAAAAACGGAAAGGGAAAAAGACATACAAAGAATCCGAGAGAATCAGACCAAGACACGAACGTCTCGCAAGGATGAGGGAAATAGAGCTGGCCGCACGATGACGGGACAAAACGACGCGAGTAAGGATCCACGGGCAAACGCCTACTTCTGCCGCCTCTTCAAACATCGGTACAGAGCGACGGTGGGAGATTAACGAGAGGACTGATTTGTTTACGGAGAGAGCTCATGTCCAAAGAAAGAATAGATACGGTAGGGATTGTGATGTGGTGATCGCAGGGTACCGTGCACTCGTGTAACCTCAATTCTCGCCTTCAGCCATCGCTCCACCGAGTTGCTTCGCTCTGGCAAATCCCGAGGGGCTGGTGCGAGGCCTGTCGTTATCCCCATCATTACAAACCATCCCTTCAGCAAGACGTAGCCAGCCATGACCAGGATAACCGAAAGAAACAATTAAAGAAGAGAAAATAAACAAGGAATCGGATCAAGAAAGATGGAGGGGGGCTCCACCTGACTCAACCAGTCTTGCTATTTCCCTTCTTCTGTTTACGGGGTGGTGTCACCGGTCGTCCCATGTTCATGCCTCCATATGGGTGCCTGGGCTTCTTCTCGGCGGGTTTAAGAATCTTGGGTGTTTGGTCACTAAATCGGCTAGTACTAAAGTCACGTGATGACTCACTTGGAAGGAACACAGCAGCGTCTCGTCAACGCTCATCATGGCGCCAGCATTGTCGAATTCTCCACAATAATTTGGTGCCGAGAATAAGGTGACAAGATGTCTTTTCGCAAAGAATTCGTAACCGTCTTCTACGACCTGTAATATATCAACGATCAGAACCGACAAGCGACGTCGGCGGTGGTAGAAACTCGCCTGATGTGCTCTGCAAATGAGGTCCATGTCATGTTTTTGCAAGAATCTTGAGACAACGTCCGGCCCAAACGTAAAGGAAACGCCTCTGTCATTTTCGGACCACCCAGTGATGTCCTTGTCTGGGTCTGACCATAGAAGGTCACAAAGTAGCCCTACGCGATCGGTCAGATAGCTCGTGACGACGCACAGGGGACAATCATACCAGTGTCTGGAACGTCGGTGGGTCTCATGACCCTTCGTATTTGCTCCATAGATTGGAGATCAGGCGACAATCCGCCGTGCATGGTGAATATCTTCTCGTCGATGATGGCAGCGATGGGTAGGCAATTAAAGCAATCAGTAAACGTTTTCCATAGCTTGATGTTGTACCGCCGTTTGCCTTGTGTCTGCCTTCAGCACTGACGACGCCCGGGGTAACGAGGGAAACTGATGACGTACATTCGTCATAAAAACCATAAATTCGATTGATACTTGCACACTCGTGGTTTCCGCGAAGGATGAAAAAGTTTTCAGGGTACTTGATCTTGTATGCGAGGAGAAGACAGATAGTCTCGAGGGATTGCTTACCTCGGTCGACATAGTCGCCGAGGAAGAGATAGTTTGCCTCTGGAGGGAAACCCCCATACTCGAAGAGTCGCAAAAGGTCGTAGTATTGACCGTGAATGTCGCCTGTCAGGCGACATGAGTCATCAAAAGGACCCACGTCACACACAAGCACGAGGGGACGAACCGCAAATCTTGATGGGTGCTTCTAGTTCCAATAAAATGGGTTGGTTTATGAAAATCTCGCGTGCTTTCGTGCAGAGATACTTGATTTCGTATTCTTGTAGTTGTACCGGCTTGCCTGGTCGGTTTCCACGCACTGTGACAGAAAAAGAAAGGAAAAAAGGAGGGGAAAAAGAACGCCCATCAACAGTCCTGCTCGAAAACGCCAAAAGTGAGAGCGCGGTAGAGGGACGGGGGAACGCATCTTCCACCGGAAAAGAGGTTTTTACACCGACCCACGCCAGGGCATCGCAACACTGCCGCCTGCTGCGCTGGCCTCACGACGCCCTCATCCCTCCCTCCCAACGCCCGCTCCAAAGCTGACCCCGAGGGCACGATGCTGGCGGGGTTCGCACGACCTCTTTTCCATCCCGCACGCAAAGCCGAAAAGACGAGAGTAGAGCGACAGACGCACGCCACCCACCTTCTAACAAGCGGTCAATGACCGAGTCCAGATCGATCTCCGTCGCAGAGTCGGCCATGTCGTAGAGTCGTGTGTGGAAGGTTGAGAGGCTGGCGTGAAGGAGCGAGGCGCGGGTGTTGGTGGAAAAAAACAAGGGGTAGAATACGCAAATAACGTTTGAGGGTTACGGCTGGGGGGTAAGGCGAGGTTTTTGGTTTGAAGGGGATAAAGAGAAGAAGAAATGAAGTTGGTTGATGAGTTTGGGGTAATGGCTTTTCGTCTGCTGCCAGCACCAGAAAGAAGAGAGCAGAACAAGAAATCGATGAGAGTATAAGATAACGCCAACCCAGTCCTCAATTCTACAGCAAAAATACCGTGGGAAATATTCTTTATTTATTCTTATCCAAAATTCAAAATAACATAACAAAAAACAAATATATATATATCTGTCCAGTTAAGTGTGTACATACGTCATGTAGCTACTGTCGCAGAAGCCTGCTGCTGCTGTCCAGCTGAACTATCTTCACCCTCTACCCGTCGCGTACGCCGCCGCCGTCGCCTGATTCAGCGTTAGCCGATAGTTCACTTCGCCACACAATAAGACTAACCTTGGAAACATGGGTCCCCGTGGCATCGGTCGTTGATCAATGTCCAACGCAATGTTACTCCCAGCGTGCAGCCCCTGCAACCACCATCAGATTGACGTCACCGACTTATCTTCATGCAATGTACCTCGATCCATTCCACGACAGTGGGAATATCCGGCGCTTGCAGCAGGAATTGCTCTCCTTCTAGTCTCACTCGGATCACGTTTTTTCGTTTCAGGTAGTCATTGCCCAAACCGCTCTCGGCGTGCTGCAACGTATATGCGCGCATCAGATCCGACTCGGGCGGTTTGGATACCTCACCGTGGCGCGACTGCGCTCGACTGGTCGCCACGGGCAAGAAACTGAGCCGTGAAGCCAGACGAGGTTGTGACAGTTGAGACGATCGCGCAGCCACCGGTGTCGTGCGCCCACTTGACTCGTGCGACAGAGACGAACGGCTCTCGTGCACATCGACAGGCAATAGCTCGAGTTCAGGTGAGTTGCTTCGTGCCAAGGCATCGCTTCCACTCCCTTCGGGCCGAGTAGTACCTGAACTCCTGAACGGCGACAAAAAGCTCGCCCCGGAAATCCGCTTTGTTGGCCGAGGTGTGGACGTCATCGTCGATTGGGTCGCCATCGACGACTGGGATTCCCTTCGTCGCCTGTTGTTTGTCCCGGCGGCAACAGAAGTCGATTGTGCCGAAGACGCCGGTGGAGTCGCAGCTAACGTCGGCTCGTCGATTCCTAACTTCACCGGCATTTCTGATGGCCCCTCCTTTTTCCGCGCCCGAGACGAGTTAGGCGTAGTCATATCACCGACACCCACTCGCTTTTCCCACCAGTCGCCTAGAACGCCTGCACCGCTCGCACCAGGGGGACACTTGTAGACCCGAAACGTGGTCCCTTCTAGCTCGCACACGACCCGTCTCCATTTGCGATCCTTGGCTTGTACTCCTGGAGAGCTAAACTCCATCTTCCGAGGCATGATGGCGATAATGTACAGCGAATTGCTGTAGGGCGGTAGCCGCTCTCGCCCCTCGTCCCCACGCAGCGCAGTGTGATTTTCCTTCGGATATGGGTTGAACGTGGGATATGGCGGAGGGTTGGATGTGGGATGGAAACTCGGCATAGATGTGCGTCGGAGAAGACGTCCAAGTACTGCTTCCGTATCGCTCTCCTCTGTATCGGTGTACGTCTCCGCAACTGACACCGCGTTGGAGCCCACCGTATCCCTGGACGTGAGACGGTGCAGGTTGCGGTCAGCACGTCGAGTCGAACCGAGGTTAATCATGCTTCGCGAAGCAACGCGGTAAAGACTCGGCTTAGTTTCCGGCCGAACTCCGGGAATCGGTGCGTCGGGGTTCAGAACACGACGCTGGTTGACGTCCTCGGAAATGGTAATGCTGGGAGAGAAAGGATACATCGCCAGTGAGGTAGACGATGGTGCAAAATGGATGGACTTGACATAGGTCTTGGAACAAAACAGATCAACGAGATTGGGACCTGCGGAGCCGCTTTGAGGTGAATCGGGAGATACATGTTCAGGGCTCGCGGACGGAGATCCATCATCCTCCCTTGCACGCTGCTTCTGGGAGCTTCTGAATCCTCGAGTGAAAGACGGACCGGCACTTGGCGAGTCATCATCTTCGTCATCACTTTGATGAACGCTCAAAGCATCAGCATGCTCCCCTTCGTTGCCTTCGTCACCGTCACCATCATCTTCATCTGAATCCTCTGGCGCCTCATTCTCGTGATCTGCTTGGGATCCAAGGTTACTAAGACCATGTCTCGATAGCGATGGTATGTGGCGAAGGGGTATCCTCTGCCTCGGCGGCGAGTCTGGTGCAGGTGGTGCTGGCGGCAACGAAGGTAGATGAAGCAAAGGCATCGGTTGCCTGGTAATTATCGAAGGTGATAAACGGAGCCCACGTTCCGTCGTGACTCGGAACGGCGGTGGCAAAGGGGCACTAGGGTGAGGTAACAAAGCGGAACATTCCCGGGCGGCTTCTAATGTGGAATCTTCCAGAGTGTGCGTCGATTGCGCCATCGAGAAGGTATCTAGGTCAGAAGAGGTAGATGGTGTTGGGTCAGTCGATGAGGTCGTAAGAGGGGCATCATGGAAGGGAACATCCCCCAACGGTCGTGGCGTGTCATCAGATGGCACGTCCTCCACAGCTGGTTCATCGAGCTTTGATGCGGGAGGGACATCAATCTGCGGTAATATCTCGGAACTCGAGACGGAAGATCGGGGAGGTTGTACGACAGCATCTACGGACACATTGGACCGTAGAAAGATTGACGCTGGTGCAAGCACATTTGCGGAGTCATCAACGAGGCAGTCGCTCGTCAGGCTCGCTTGATGCCGACAAAACAGTGGTGCGGCCCCGCGACCAGCAAAGGTCGAATGGACGGGTGCAGTGCGCAAGGAATCCCAAACAGAGTGACGTCTATGCCGTAAACGAGGTGAATTGCCGCTTGCAGAGGCGTCCTGAGACGAGTCATCGGTGTCCATGGGGTTAGGGCTGTCTTCTACCCTAAACCCGATTAGCCGTGAAATGTCTGGCTTGCGCAAGAGGTCCAAGGAAGAGTGTGCACGTTGAAAGTCTTGGGAGGGTATGGCGACAGGAGAGACAGCGTCTCTCGACAACTTCCTGTCGTTTCCCCGTGCACGCAGGGCGAGTTTCTTGAAAAAGTGGAGTGCCCTGGCCTGAAAGATGGCAGTGAATGGCTAAGTTTGGAGTGTGACGAATGTACAAAGAGTAGGTGCACATATAGGGTGTACATACCTGGAGGGGAGGTGACGAGCGCGGCTCGCGAGACGGGGGGTCCATCGTGGTGGTCAACATGAAAGGAAAGAAACCCAAGGCCGAGCGCTATCTGACGCTGGCGGCGGACACGTTTTCGAGCAGCCGAACCTAGTTTGGTCAATTTGCGTGCTAAGTGTGCCGGTGTGTCTGAACAGCTTACACAGTTACACTACGGCTGACAGCAAAGGTGCTGTCCGACGAGGAGCAGGTTGCGGACAAGGCCAGAAACCAATTCTAGAACAGCTGAAAGCAAGAGGCCATCAGATGTTCGCACCCAAAAAACAAGCCTGGGGACTCGAAACAGATGGAGCTAAACTTGTGACATAGGGTCCTTTCTTTTTATGTCAATCGCAACAACTTTGACACTCGGCGAAACTCAAATAGTACTCGATGTCCTCTAATTCAGCAAGTAACGACGGCGTGGTGTCCATTGTGACACGCCGCGCAGCACCTCTAATCAGAGTATAATATTCATAAAGGGCCCAGGCTAGTCTACACGATAAGAAACTTCACAACAAGTATCCCCGAAACGGCTCCATTACCAAACTGTTATCTTGTGAATTCTCAGAGCTATCAATAGCGTCTCCACTGACAGGGAAGCAAGATACACAACCCCATAAACCTACATGACATCACTCTCTCCTCCAGCTTCATTCGTACGTTTCCGGCAAACTGACTGGGTGATGTATGATGGGCGACTTAGCTCCGACCGACCAATCAAGGACTCAAATTTCCAGAGTGGTCGGAACACGGCTAGGTACACTGGCTGTGGGAGGTCATGCTGACAACGGTTGCTTGGGACTGTATATTAAGCAATGCGCGAAGTTTCGTGTGGCGCCAAAGTGTCTTCAGCAAGCTCCATTTCATACACTGATCGGAGAGAACCGCGGAACAACAGAACAACACGAACGGATCATCCGAGGATTTTCGGAGCTATTGAAGGCGAGACGTAACATGGCGGCAACGATGGATTCATACACGAGGCGTGGCCCATATGGCTTCTTCATTTGTGGCGTAACGTCAATGAGAGATTTGAACCTCAAGGCTGTTGAAGTGAGCCGAATGTCGAGATATGAGCGGGAGAAAGTGCGGGTTGTTCCCAGCGCGGGATACCCTGGCTGGGTCTGAGCACTACCAGGCTCTTATTGGAGACACCTATACCCACGTTAGTCGCCCAGTCAAACTTCGAAGTGTGGAATTGACATACAGTTCACCAATCACGGACGTCGTATAACCCCTTATAGTTCTCGGGAGCAATCACGAGTGCAGAAGAGACGTCCGCCGGCCAGGGCACACTCAGCGCACCTTAAAACTGTCAGCCTATCCTATTCATGCAAAACGGAATTCGGCGGCCTCGTATGTCCCTTAGTTAAGATGAAGCATACCTCAAGAAGAACCGTAGCCATTTATTTGGAGAAGACCTGAAAAAGTCCCGTCATGTCGAAATTTGCCAGTGGGGATTGGAAGAGAACGGAAGATGTCCCAGTGATGATTGATCAAGTCAATCATGAACCCACATAGCGGGTTCGGAATTCCACAGTTCAGGATAGAATACCTGCTGAGAAAAATGGTGCTTCTCTTCCAGACGAGGATCTCATGGTTATTTGTGTTCGAGAAGGGTGTGGGGCAAGTGTCAAACACTTCCCAAGTGGAGTGGGAAACTACCAACGTCGGCCGTAAGGTAGGCCGCGGGCCGCATTGTGAGATGCACTAGATCTAGGGAGGTCTAGCGACGCACTACTTGACAACAGATAAATTCATCCACTAGGCAAAATCGACCGCAATAGCCTTCCATGACTGGTGAGCATTCACTCGGTCTCATCGACTCCACAACAGTGGTTGGCGTGCTCCTCTACGTGTGGACGACAGTATGAATACGAAGCTCACAACGACGCGGCTTCTCACGCGTAAAACGGATCGGTCAATCGAGAACAGCGAGAGGGATACATCCCCTCGTCATTGAGACCCGTCAGTGTCAACGGATCAACCCAGCTCTCCACGCGACCATGGCTCGAGGGCAACGCAACCCGTGAAGGTCCTCAATGCGCGCGATCCACCATACTCTTTGGAACTCCAAGCTTTAGGTCCGAGGGACGCCAGTGCATGCCACCTTGCAGGTTAAATAATAAAGGATGGATTGTTTCTGGAACCAGTAGGTTCTCCTCGGATTGCCGGTAAGTCTCGAAGGAGACGAGACAAAGTGACTGCGGGAAATCTAAGGTAAGATCGAGAGAAGATAGGCTTTGCTTCAGGTCTGGTCTGCACGGAGGGGGATTAACCCCAGAGAACACGCTCGGGCGAAACTTCAGGATCCTTGTTAGCCAGGTTCTGGGTGCATGATTTGCAAGCGAACGCTTGATCCACGGATTACATGTGCCAGCGCCGCATCTTGTTTAAGGAAAGTAAAATAATAGGTGTTCAAGGCCAATGAACCAAGTTGTGGTTGGAGTGATGAGTTCACTCAACCAACAAGGGGTACATATGACGTTGTTAGTCGTGAAAGATTGGTCCACCAAAGAGGAGATGGCGATCAAGCAGTTTGCAGGGGACCGCAAGATGGCGCATAAAAATCATTGCGATTTTCGGTAAGGTATGGATGTTGTCTAGAATGGGAGCTTCCCGCCTGACATCTTGGAGGGTTTGAGCGGGTTTGGCCGCCTCCTCTTGTGATACTACGGGGAGAAATTTTATAAGGACACCCACGATGTGATAACGAGACACTCTTGCCTGCTTGTAGCGCTCGATACGCTTCGCCATGTCGCGCATGAGTAATTTCCGCTTCAAAGTCCTCTTCTCTGCCACCCGCTCCCACTTGTGGCCCTTGAACATACGCTTCTTTCTAGCATAAAGCCTGTTACCAATCTCTGCTCCCGGAACCTTGCGGTCCTTCACTTCACCGACCCATTCGACAGGTTGCGACCACTGTTCCTCTATAACATTCGCGTCCGGTGTCTGAGTTTCCGGCTCGGTATTGGCCGGAGGCTGCTTGGTTATCGGTTGTGCTTTGGTAAACGAAATGGCAGCAAGGTGTGCGGCAGACGTCTTGGGTGCTGGTGGGAGCAATGCCAACGTACCCGACGTGCGGGCTTTCTTGATAAGGTCGGCTTGTTGACGCAGAGAGTACTTTGGTGGTGCCCATCGACCCGTCTGTGGGTTCTTGCTAGGGATGAACGGGTTTGCTCGCTTTGAGAGGTTGCTCGTCGACACTTCTGGTGTGGCGCACGTTGGTTGCGAAAAGTCGAACTTTGCGAAGTCAAAGGGAGAACCAGCTGATGCAGTCGGGGTTGGCTTGGGAGCAGGAGGAGGTGGGGCCCTTCCAAGCTCGCGAAGCCTGAAATGCTTGATGGCTCTGGCGGCCATGGCAGAAGGAAACCAAGGACAAGATTTTACGTAATAAAAAAAGTGAGACTATCATATTGATGTGTCCTGTACTACTTCACCGACCACGGTCGTCCTTCCAACTCCTCCAGATCAAAAGGACGCTTACAATATGCGTTACTTCAAGTTCTTGCCGTCGTGGACTCGGAAATATGTCGAGTGGAGTCGCGCTGCTATCCGAGTTCGTTTGCAGGCAACCATCTTTCCTTTTGCTTCAGCTGGAGGCGTCGAAATGTATCTCAAATCACGGAATTCTGTCATCAGTCGAAGGCCACTCCTTGTCCTGGATCGAAGTAGGTTACAGTTCTCATTGTGGATTCCGGACTGCGCTTCATCTACACTCACGAATATTTTGTACCACTGGAGCTTCTTCAGTCAGGACACCCTGTCTAATCCAGTCCCGGTAAATGCCGTTGTTTCCGCATCCGACGACAAAGAGGTTTTACTACCCGGTCCGCTTTCTTTCCTCACTCCATGACAGTTCGAAAGCTACGAGGCTCGTTCCGCACAAGAGCGCAACTCGTTCGCGTCTCTCATCATAAGCAGGAAACAGCTGAGTGGTCATCACCTCATTGAGGCCACTCCTCATATACCAGTGTGGCTGGTGCGCAACAATCAACATTAAGACGATATAGCGATGTCGGGTCGGTTCCTCGGCTCCATTGTATGTGTATTACCGGTGCTCTCTATCGCGGTGGCAGCGTCCTCTTTAGTTGATCTGGACGGCGTCACATTCGTCACCGTACGAGGAAGCGCATCAATATGCTGTCCCGGCGGGGAGCACCCCTTCTCGTAATTCGTGGTTCGTGTTCTTGAGGGCGAAACTCAACTCAGATTATTCTTGGACCGTCATAGGCCAATTTTCAACCATTCTTGTCTTCTCCGTGGGACCGTTGCATCTACTATTCCCTGGGTCCCGTACGAACGGATTTTGGTGGCCTGGACAGACAGCAGCGATGATTCGTAGACAGACTAGACAAGTGGATCAATAATCACCAGTCAACATCTTTGGATATCGCTGTGCACGGTTGGGGAGAGGATATTCATCGTATGCACAGTAGTTATAAACAATGAATAATCTAAGTAAATTATGACGCGGGAGAGAGGAGAGGGGCATGCGGGGGCGAGCAACGAGGGTGGCACTGGAGGAGACGGATGTGCCGCCGACGTCGCTCCTCCGAAGATTTTACAGTGGCTCGGCTCATGCTTCGCTGCGCCACAGTGGGACAGTTGTCAAAGGACGACAGGAGTCGCGGGCGCCCTTTACTCGTCCACTTCAGCATCGGCAGGTCCCCCATTTGACACGGCGCCAGCCCCGGTCGTCCTCGTCCTCATACCGTGGCCGCCACCAGTCACAGGTATTGTGGGAAGGTTGTCTTGGACACCGGGGACTTCGTGGAGTTCGCGATTCGCTAACCCTCTCCTGGGGAGGTTGCCGCTATTGCTGATATTGGCGTCTTGGTTGTTGGGGGCATGAGCTCTGCGAGAGAAGTAACCGAACAGTGAAAATGGAGTTTATCTTTTAGTGAACCGATTTGGTGGTTCACATTGGACGGTCCAGCGCTGGTCTATGTAACAATAGACAGAAAAAAAAGTCGGTCGTAAGTCCGATGCACACGGAGGATCATTTACCGTGAGCATATAAAGTGTGGCTGCTTCTGAAGGGTTGGATGCAAAGGGAGAAACAGAGCTCGGGCCTTACTTTTTCCTTGAGAGAAGCATAAACCGGTACAGCTATTGGTTCATCTAACCGACACTCGGAAAAGGGCGACTAAAGGCCTGGGGCAAGGCGACGGGCCATTTACCTTAGTGTCTGAATCTGAGGCTGGAGGCCTTTCCTTAAAACGGGGAAGAAGGTAGTTACTAAACAGTGGTGAGGTCATATAAGTATCACTGACGCGCCCTTTCCTATGGCCACTTTGAAAGCTCACATTGGCGCTGGCAGGTTCGACTACAGATTCTTCCGACCAGCATGGAAAGGGAGAGTCAGGGGTAAACGTAAGGTCCAACGGTAAGATCGCTCACCTTCTAGGAAAAGAATGTGAATGTAATCTAGAATTTCTATGGAACTGGTAGTGGAGATGGGAGCGGGGTGAATGATTTTCGTTTTCGTTTTCCCTTACTTAGCAAGGAGAGGTCAACTAGTGGCGGCGATTGCTAGATGAGGCGTATCTACGTACATTTGCTATGTATGTTCTTTGCAGGGTGATGACGAGGGTGATGGTGCAACCATTCCTCTGGCCTGAGGTAGAGGGTTGATTCCTGGGGTCCCATTCTGTAAGTACAACATGTGTACAAGGATCATAGGAGAGATACGTACTCAGGCATTAACACACCATTTGTCTGCAGATGATTTGTTCAGACTTACCGTTGGCAAGGGTGTTTTCTTGCCCCAAATGATCTCTTGTGAAGCGTTGACGAGTACTAAAGTCCATGCATTGGCGGCTGACGTCTAGTGAGCTCACAAAGGTGTGGGATGTTGAATAATAACATTTTTTTGTGATAAGGGGATGAAAGGAAAAATAGACCGTGAAGGGGTCTGCTCGTCCGGTCAACTGGGACAAAGCGGCTGTGGATTATGCCAAATATGAGGCATTGCATCATACACAGTCGTCTCGTCCCAGTTGGCTCTGCTTACAAGAAGTGAATGGCTCACTAAATCCATTTGCTAGTGGAGAGCCCCAAGCGTCCACACTTACGCTCTGCCAACCACCGATCGCAAACATGCAAACCACATTTAAAACACAGTGTTGTCCGCGACTGTGGACTCATCGACCAGACACACTATGTGTAGACAATGCCATAGCTCGTCGGCCAACATCACTTGACACCCCTCGATTGCAAGCATCCACTATGCTCACCCTTTACTCAAGGTCCAAGATGATCACTAAGCTGCTTCAGATATGGAACCAATAATCACTTCAAAAACTCCCTCAGAGCAAGTTTTAGAGACTCAGAGAGTTAGACAATACGTGTTCACGTACCACGACTGTAATGGTCCACTCGTGGCAACTTGCGACAGCATTAAAGTTACCGTCAGGAGCGAGGAAATTCCCAAAATAAAACCCCGAGAAACCTTGAAGAAAAGGGTAAGGTCGGATCAATCGGATGGAGGGTTGATGTTATGCAACACAGGCACGCTAAGAAAACTGATCCTGCAGAATTGCCATGGAAAGAACGTCACGAACTTGAAAGAACCTTAGGGAAAGAAACTGAACCATGCGAGAAGGTACACCTGCCGTGCTAGTATGCGCGTCATAGTATGCGTTGAAAGTTTGACGTGGTGGGATGCACAGAGGATCCGAATTGCCCGATGCAGATAGGAAACCGCAGCCCGCTGCACCCGGCAACTACCGTCGCTTCGCACTGAGGGGCAACTTGACGTTGGGACTCCAGTTTTCCTTCCTCAACTCATGACAGCCCAAAAGCCACGGAGCTCATTCCGCACAGGAACGCGTCTCATTCGCGTCTCTCTCATGAGCGAGAAATGTCTGGGCGTCTTCGATTGCCCCTCGCTGGGACCGGTCTTCACGGACTGCCGACGTCGAGATAATGTAGGGTGACCGGGTGGATGCCTCTTTGCCATTCTTACCCGGCCGGTGTTCTCTATCGTGGTGGTAGTGTCCATTTCTGGGACGCGTGACGTGGTGATGGTCCCCCGCTACATTGACAAGTAGTGGGGGTCCACGTAGTGGTCATGTAAATATAGCCATTACAAGCCTTCGGGTGACGTTACATGCTCCTGGGGTGTAAATCCTGTCCTGTCTTCTGAGAAGCCCTTACAAGAAACCAACATAAACCTCATGGCTTGGTATTCGTGAGAGGTGGCATTGCATGTTCTCGGAGGGTGCCCGAACTCAATGCAAATCATCGGGAGAGACGTGTGTATTTGATGGTGCAGTGATGGGAACTCCTGTCCGGCCTCTTGCGGATTTTCCACTATTTGAACTGCCAACGAGAATCTTGTTGAGGTTTGTCAAAGCATTGCATGCCTTCGGGGAGCCCTCACTGGCAAACTAACGGCATCGGTCTAAACCAGGTTGCATTTGCTGCCGTAGGAGATGAGCCGACTGGTTGGCTTGGTGAAGAGGTCATCCTCGGGTGTAATCCGTGGCTCGTGGTTCTCATCGACTGCGAAACTTTGTCGAAGGTTGACCGTCGGTCATTAGCCCAAGGCCGACAATCCAGGCCTGGCCGAGTCCGAGACATAGTGTGAAATGTTTGTCATTGAACGATCGCGCACAGACCATCACGATGAAATACATCATG
>JBBPMU010000122.1:0-57574 GCA_038090475.1 Wakefieldia striispora | reverse complement strand
TTGTCTCTGCATGGTCGATGCTGACTTCCATTTCGCAGCTTTGTCTGTCCTATCGTTGCCTGCGCCATAGAGGACGATGTATCTCCTAGATGGGTGTACACTCCATCCGCAGATCGCGAAGCATGGCTCAATCTTGCCCTTGTCGTTGAACAGCGAGGATCTTCACTCGACTCCTCTGAGTTTGTGAAAGATGTCAACCTCAGGCGACTGCCTTACACTGGTGTGGATGGCACGAGCACTCTTTTCAGGGTTTACCTGCTTGCAGCGTCTCAAGAAGGTGACGATGGCAGGAAGGAATACGGTCTTTATCTCCATGGTCCGCACTCCATGATGGACGGTGGGCCTATGCTCCACGCATTAAACCTGATGCGTGAATGGATGTCTCGTAACGGGATGGATGTGACGATCGTACCTTCGGAGGAGTGGAAGAACCTTCCCGTTGACGTGATTGTTGCAACGGGGGGGCTGCCTAAAGAGTGGGAGACGTCCGGTACAGAGCTACTGCAGGATGTCGCGACGCAGCTGAATCAGATGTTCGCGGTAAGTTTCAGTCGAGTGTTTTCGTTCTTCCTTTGTTTTTGTAATGAGAGTTATGACGTGTATTAGCCTGGTCATAGGTTGCCTCCTCCGTCGCGCCTACTCAATATGTCTGAGCGGCCATTTCGTCACAATATCACTTTATCGGAGTCAGAATCGCGGACTATTGTTGCACATGCAAAGAAGCTAGGTGTCTCGGTTTCGGCGTTGTTCAAAGCAGCGAACGGTTTGGCGCAATTCAAGATGAATCCAATACCTCCAGGACCAGATGTCAAATTTCCACACTTTGTGACCGCGTTAGTAATACATTCATCCACCGCGCTGGGAATGTATGCCTGACTGTTAGTCTGCTTCTAGTGTCTCTCCTGAACGTTATTTGAAATCGTCTATCAATCCGAAGACATATTTCACATCCTCTATTACTCCGTTGCCATTGTGTGTCCCGATGGCCGAGCCACTGAAGGGAGGCAGCGAGATTGCAACATTGATCATGACAGCGAAAAAAATTCAGGAACAATTCGACAAATATTTGGCTCACCCTTGCCTCCCCGTTCCGATGCCCATCCTCGCACAGCTGCCTACCCCTGGAATTGACCTGGAAGGCAGCTCCGAGTCAAGGTTACCCCCGTGGCATTGTGACTTCCAGAACCTCGGCGTACTTGAGAGCAGACTACCGGTACGACAAGGGGAGATCAGTGTTGATAATTTGTGTCTCGGAGCGCGTTTAACTACCATCATGTAAGGCGTCCATGTTGAAATTCCCTCGCTTTGGACCGCCCCATCTAATGCTTCTCGCTCCTCTCTTCGCTCCACAGGGTTGTTCAGATGTGGACCATGCATAGGAAACTGCACTTTCAAGTCGAGGTCAGTTATTCAAACGCACCACTTCACATTATTCTAACTTGTCACGGTGTCAGGGTGCCGCCGCTTGGGGAGATGAATTCTTGAAAATGCTGCTGGAGGAAACGGTCAGGATTGCATCTCTCGTTGTGGGAAATGCAAAACTATGATACACTCGCTCGAGCAATATCTTAACGACAAACGCACCCAATTAAGGCATCATTCCGAATCAGAAGTGTACATACGCCAGTGAATAGATTACGGTACAATCTTTCTCCCATAATTAAAACGTCAAAGGCGTCAAATTCCTGGTGGACGATCATACCGTCACTGATCGGTCTCTAATTCTATATAGCCCTATGGCGGTGCTGACGGCTGTCAATTTACACAACCCTTGCTCTGGGGTTCCGCCGCTTTTCCAGGCAGGTCACACAGGAGGTCGCCTCAACTTTAGCAACTCACGCATATTTCGTCAGGCTGTAGACGAAAGCGAGAAGGTACCATGATACACGACCTATAAGTGTTTCGGGGACGCTTTCCAGCTTGCTTCAATTTTGACTTCTTGACTTGGAATTCCTTTAGGGGTTTTCAACAGCACGACAGGATGCTCTTGGGACAAGACCAGAAACCCCAAATCAGACCTACTCAAAATACCCTCGGCGATGGTGCAGGTGACCTACCTCCTGCATATGATGCTTTGCCACCTAGCCCACCTCAACATTCCACCAATCACACCGCAACTCGTCGTGCAAGTTCCGCCACCTTGACAGCCTCGCCTAATCTAGGTGCGGGACCCAGCAGTACCCCACCTCGTTCGAATGCTGCATTAATGTTCAAGCCTCCTGTCCTGAAAACTGATCAATCATCACCAGCACCTCCACTTTCATTTGACGTCTCCTCATCCTGTCCGAGGACCTCTAGTCTCGTCCCTCAAAGGCCCCGGGACCGAAAGACCGCATCGTGGATCTCACATTTGCCATTCGTCTCGTCTTTCTCGGCAAAACGAGTTCGCCACTCTGTTTTGTCCATCGTGAGCGACCTCGTTGTCCCTTCGCCACGGAGACGCAGCAGAGAACAGAAGGATCCCCATGAGATACTCGCTTCCGTAGCGGAAACGTGTGCGGAACATAAGCTTTGCCTATCTACCATACTCCAGGAAGCGTCTATCGCGGACCATACTCCGATGCACTGGGCTATAATCTACGATCGCCAGGCGTTGCTTGAGGCCTTACTGGTCTATTCTCGACCCTTATCTATTCAGACCGTCTCAGATATACGGCGCGCATGTCTTATTGGCTCCAATCAGCCGCTGTTTCATGCGCTTCGCGTTTGCAGTCCTCCATTCCACCGAACGGATGGAATTCAGGTTCCGAGCCTGCGAACAGGTATGTTTTATTCGCTCCAGCAACTTGAAGGTAACACATTTGACAGCTTCTGATAACTTAATTCTGGGTGGCCGGCCCTTGGATCAAATCTTCATACAACAAATGAGCGATCAAGGATTTGTGGTCATCTTCGAAATCCCTCTTTGGCAGAAGCGGATAACGGCGATCGGGCAAGTTAGCATGGAGTTTATCATAGGTGGTAAGCGTGCCTCTAGCATCGTTGGGTTTTGCGTCATCGGAACAGGCAGGATGTGGTCTGTCACATTTTTTTCCACCGATCCTTCGTTGCCGATCGCGGCGTCTGTGAAATCGAAGAAAAGCGTGAATACGTGGCACGTCACAGTCAGCCTTCTTGAATCCAGTCCTCCCACCTTCTTTGATTCTCAACTCGTCGTGGATCCCATGAACACTGATTCGACCGAGACCCCAAGACCTCGTGAGGGGCGATCCACGACGATCCGTTCGCACGACAGGCGACCGCAGAGTCGGTCCTCAACATATGATTGTGGTAGGAATGCATGTCTACGCTCATCTTGAGATTCCGACGCTTCCCCCCCCTCAGAGGAAGACACGTATCCTTCGTCATCCAAACCTCCAGCACCGACGAGTGTCGGAACACCACCCCCGATTTTCATTCACCTCGGAACTGGTAAACGCAAACTCTCCTGTCGAGCTGAGTCAGGAGAACCTCCCAGTACGTACTTGTTCTACAACCAATTCGCCGGACCTTAAGCCTTCAACGCAGGAACCGTTGAGACACTGACAACGCAGCCTAGTACATGGTCAGATCACGGCGTGAAGTATACAAGTGCAGCTGTGTCTCCCCTTGGTGAAGGACCTTCATCTCCACTATTGAATGAGTGAGCCAACGTTCTGCAAATCCGTTAGTTGCAGCTCAGGATGCACCAACAGACATTCGCGGTACCTATTGCATGACGGTACTATGAGAGGGCGGTTGGAGGCGAATCTCAAGAAGCCAGAGTCGTCCAAGGGTTGTATTGTTTGCTGAGGTCTTCGTGATACATCGCAATCGTGTCAGGTGATAGTTTTGTGCGTTGAATCAGCTACTGTTACGTGCCTCACTCATCGACACCTCGCTGCTGTCGACCTCAGTACATTAAGTTATTGGCAGGAACGAAAATACGACCATGTGACATGTATACGGACTTGTATACACCAACCTGTCAACCTTGTCATGCAAACCCGGGCATGACAGCAAAAGGAGACATTAGGCGAACAAGAAGAGAACCAGACGAAGCTGTTTCTTGCGTAACCCTCTATCCGTCGAAAAAATAAGCAGCACCTGACATGCGACGCGAGCAATACGTTGCGTGAAGAGCAAGCAGGGACAGTGCGTCGTGAATTGAACTCGACAAACTTAGGAGCACCCTCGACTTGGTGATCATGACCCAAAAATACGTGGTGGAATCTTCTTCTTTGAGCTTGGGATGTACATGTTTCGTAACGGTGTGACTCGTACTGACAAGCCTTTGAATAACACACACCGTCCGTACACCCGAACCACACATGAGTGGTCAAATAGCCAGATGACCGCATGACAAGTACCTTACCTTAGTTGATTCGCTGAAGATCAGTGAGATACCTTGAAGGTCACCGTATGAGTTCGGCAACACCTAAATCTCGTACAAGTACTGAGCGATAAATCGTCGTGCACTTTTGACGACGGCAGCCACTACGGATGAGGACCTGATTGACCATGAGGAACAAGATAGATATCTGCGTAAAGTAACACCTTTTGGTATGAAATTTGTGTCAACGAACTCCACCGAGTCTTTGATCATATCCTCCAGCGTACCACGGAAGGACGCGAAGAGGCGAAGGGTATGAACACTAGATAGACACGAATGTGAGCATCTGGTCAGGAGCAACCCTAGTTGAATACACACATTCAGACGAAATTGTGACAGAGAGCTATCAATGATCGCACCACGATGGTCTCTCTAAGAACCGCAGGCGGGGAGATAGGCCACTTAATGAGTGCTGTTCTAGGTGTAATGCAAAGAAAAATGATGGTAACTCAGACAGCGAGGATTTTCCTTGTAGGTATTCTCTTTCCCGTTTGACGGGTGCGCTTTATCTAGAGATCGAAAAACATACACTTCTGCTTGCAGGAACGTGACGTAATGCTCAGCGTCCAGTTGCCAGACCCCGGGCATGTCAAGCGTGGGAAGCACAGATGTCTGATGCGCCACATGTAATAGTTTGTCGTGGCGAGAGTACTGGGCAACCTCAGGATGGATGGGCGTCACCAGCCTAATGCGATAAGGTTGAAGGCGTGACATGTGACTCGAGCGGTGCATTTACTCACAGGGGCTATGCATCGATATCTCACCACCGGCAATTGACCCATCCGCAGTTTATGGCCACTGCAAAATAGATGTTGTCAGTGAACTTCGCTCGCCATAAATATCTCCTGTTTAACGGCTACCATTATATCGAGCCGCAGCAACTTTGAACAATGGTTGTGCTAGACAAGTACCACGACGACGACGAGCTCACTGGCACGGAGTCGCCAGCAAATGGCCACACTGATGCGCCCCCTTCGTACGAGGCCATTGTAACAACGAATGGTGGACAAACAAACAGCCAGCGCGGACCTGTACGGACAGTCGGTGAAAAGTTGCGCAATCACATCACCTCTCCAACCTCGCCCAGTAGTAGCATTGGCATCCCGAGCACCTCTCGTCCAATCAATCAGACATCACAGTCCAATCCATCATCTTGGCTACCCAAGCTATCCTTTTCATCTTCTCGCACTTCTAAACAAGTCCGACAAACCATTTTTGCTCTCATCCGTGACCTCGTCCTCAATGTGGAGTCGCCTAATCTTCTCGACAGTTGTGCCGACGCTTGCCGGTCCTATGGTCTGGATCTTTCGGCTCTCTTACAAGAGCCGTCCATCGAGCACCATTCTGCGATTTACTGGGGCGTCTTGAATCGTCGTGATGCGCTGCTTCCGGCATTGCTGGCCCACGCAGCCCCGCTGTCCCAGGCGACGATATCAGAAATCCGTCTCGCGTGTCTGGCTACTTCGAATCAGCACCTCTTCCAATCTCTCAGGTGTCAGCGCGAACCGTTCACGAAGCAGATGACGCCGTTGAGCACAAGTCCGGGTAGGTGACAACTCAATGTACCCATCCAAGTGCGCTGACATTCCCAAGGTTCAGATGCGCTTGTGCTTGGCTCGATGTCAGCGGATGAGGTATCGATACGTGAGGTAGACGGGCAAGGAGCTTTCGTGGCAGAGATGCAGATCAATCTTTGGCAGAAACGTATGCGAGTTTCTGGTCGAGTCAGCGTCGAGTTTATTGCACGAGGTACATAGCATCCCGTTTCGGCGCAACAGGATCGCTTACAACCCACTTGCTACCCAGGCCGGATATGGTCTCTCACATTCTTTTCCTCGCCGTCCACCCCTTACATAACCGGGGGCATGTGGGAGGTCGCACTCTGCCTACTAGAGCATAGTCCACCCACCTTCATCGACTCTAGGTTGGTCATTGATCTGCCATCACCACCCTTGAACCAGTCAAGTTCTTTGAATGCCTCCCAAGCCAGCGATCTAATATCGTTGTCGCCCCCGCCGGACGACTTCAGCGGTCGTACTACTCCGCGGTCTCCGGCCTCACCCTCCCCTCCTCCATCGAACAAGACCAAATCAAAATCCAAGTCGACACAAAGCATTCAGGTGCGACTCAAGAGCACCCATCGTCTTGCCTACCGCGCTTCGACTTCACTTCTCACCACCCTTGATGCCGCACTCTCTGGCCAAAAGTACTGGATTCCTCCACTGGTTGAGCAATGGTCAGACAATAGCGGCAATACTTACACTAACGCCATCGTCATGCCGCTTGACAACGGTGCTGGCGAAGAATTATTGTATGCGTAAGTCTAGAGGTCTCAATGTTGGTGCACTGTTCGCTCAATCGGTGCTACTAGCAATACCCCGTTCATCGCGATCGATGGAGCACTACGTGTTCGTCTAGAGGCACGACTGACGAAGCCTGACGCGACAGAATGCGTCATATGCTGATGAAGGCAGACGAGAATCGAGTGTGGTATTGTGGCAGGCCTAGAAAGTCCACAATGTTGGTCTCTATCGACACCCGCATACTCCATCTCATTGTGTGACGTCCAGGTTCTGACTTGGGACGCAATGGTCACAGATAAAGTTCATGTTGCAACAACTGCATGTCATCCACATGGTGGTGATTGTTACTAGGCTATGGCGACGCCGCAGCCCGCGTCATGTTTGCCTTTCATTTCTGGCTGTCATTTTCGCCACCTTCAAAGTATGGCCCGGGTATCCCTTGTAGTTGTGCTTTGAGTAATCTACCCCGGTGCGCGTTCTGTTTCGGGAAGAATCGATCCGATATTGCTATACATACAATCAGATGGCGCAAGCGTGACTTTGGTAACGATGAGGGAAATCGTGACGTGTCGCGCGCTCGGCGGTCCACGAAGCGGAAATGCATCTATCCAAGCGGTTATAGGGAAGGAATCGGGACTGACTGTACTGTACTGACACTTGGATCAACTATTACGGTGTCCATGACCCTGGTAATATTAATAGCGGATCTATTTCGTTCCCCTGGGATTGGCCATCAGGTGTTGGTTATCCTGTTTCCTCCGACCGGATTTAGAGGGATTGTCATCAAGCATAGTAGGCAATGCATCAGAGGCTTTGCTGTAGACAATTATATAATTGCACAGGAAGATTGAACTGCTTTGCACAGGTCTCCGGGGCAGTGCTTACAGCTGCGCGCCTGGTGGGTGCCACAAGGTCGATCTCCTTATCTATATGAAAAGGCTTGCCTTGGGTGAGACAACGAAAGTTTCATGAAGGACTCAACGAATCCATAACTTCGCGTACTGTAAGTTGTTAGATATCAGAGGGCTTTGGCTGGTCTCGTTTTGGACAATTACTTGTAAGCGAGGTCGCGAGGTCGCTGAGCCTCAAAAAGCCAAAATTCTACTTTGATGTGACTTCAAATGCTGTGGTGAAGAAAGCAACCACTCATACAAATCACTACCGCACGTTCTGCCAGAGACCAGACTCGACCGTCATTGTCCGCCATTCCACATTGGCAGTGGTTGTTGACGAGTCTTTACTTCTCCGATCTCAACGTCTTCCCGCCGATTGAAATAGCTAGTGAACGATATCCCGCGCTCATATCATGGATCCCGTCGTACCACAAGAAATCACCGCCGAGCTCACGCAGATACTCGCCAATCTGGTGCTCGGCGATAACAAGATCCGCTCAAAGTATGGTTCTACCCATATTACCGACCGCACCTACTCCGAGTCTGACTAGATGATGGTGTTAGTGCAGAAAAAGCAGTCAACGATCGTCTCGCTCAGACTCCAGACCTCTACTTGCTTGCCTTGGCTCAATTTGCCATCGTAGCAGACACAGAAGTGGCAAGTAGCCAAAACGTGATATGATCATTTTAAACCATGGCGCTTACTATTCAACTTCAAGTGCAGATGAGGTCCTTCTCCTTGGTACTCCTTCGACGCCTCCTCTTCCGCTCTGCACCACATCAGCAGCATAAAGAGCCAAGATCGACACTCTACGATCAGCTCTCTTCACAGGCTTTGACCACTCTCGAGCGTCTCCTCCTTCACTCACTTTCCCATGAACCTTCTGATTCCGTACGGCGGAAATCCGTCGACACCGTGTGCGACCTCGCCAACAACGCGATGACTCGTGGCCGGCCTTGGCACGCCTTGCAAGAACAGGCGTTCAGCATGACGCAGAATCAGGAAGCAGGTTTTCGAGAATGTGCATTCCGAGTATTTTCTGGCTGCCCAAATCTTGTCATTGACCTACAAATCGCGGCCGTGCTCTCTGTCTTCCAAAAGGGGTTACAGGATGCTCAGAGCGTTGATGTATGTTCCTTGATACTCGTTCCCTTGCCATGTTTGACCTCGTTGACCATACACAGGTCAGACTTGCCGCTCTCCGGGCTTGTGTCTCGTATCTGACGGCGTCGGATGCTCACCAGCTAGCACAGTCGCTGTCGTTGCTCTATCCGATGCTTGATACCCTTACATCGCTCCCAAACATTCATCTCAAGACGTTCTTGAATTCGCTCACGCCCCTCTGCTCTTCGCACCCCACGCTGTTCGCACCCCATTTACCTGCACTCTTGTCGTTCCTGCGTGCCTTAATCATGCCCACCGCGGATTCGGGACCCACCCCGACAGTGGCAAAGCCGTTTCCTGCCACAAGTACTTCATTTGCCTTCCCACCAGGCCAGGCCACTCAACAGAGCGATGATGGAGACGCAGAAGCTGCTGAGGATGAGGAAAAGCAACAAGTTAGGAGGGCGGCATTAGAACTTATGGTTACGCTGAGTGAAGCGAAACCGTCGATGGTGAAACGTGTGGAAGGCTGGACGTTCGCCACTGTACGCGCTTGTCTCGAGGGGATGGGAGAGTTGCCGGAGGATGGGCTAGAGGCATGGTTGGAAGCTGACGTGTGTCTTTTTTTCTCTTCTCTCTTTGGGAATGGTTTGGGTTGATTCCTGATTGGAAAGCCTTCCGAGGAGTCCCAGGATGAGAGTTACCCACAGGTATACGAACAATCTATCGATCGCCTCGCATGTGCCCTTGGCGGAAAAGAAGTCCTTCCACCTGCTTTCCAGCACATCCCATCTATGCTTGCGAGTTACGATTGGCGATTACGCCATGCTGGTCTAATGGCAATCGCAGCGATAGCTGAAGGCACCAGCAAGGTATGCGTGACATCCTTTTGATCCCCGACCTATCCTCTATAATTGGATTTAGGTGATGCAACTCGAACTTGGAAAAGTCGTAGAGTAAGATTTCTAATCTTCCACTTCTCGCTCACACCCTGAAATGGTGGTATGCAGCCTCGTGACCCCGATGTTCAAGGACGCACATCCCCGTGTGCGTTATGCTGCATGCCAATGCTTGTAGGCATTCGCTTCCTTCAACACGTGTGAACGAATGCTTACTCAAAATCAGGGGCCAGTTATGTACAGATTTGGAAGTAAGTGTGGATGCAACGCCAACATCGGGCGGGCCTCATGGATTGCTGTGCTGGTTAGGAAGTCATTCAGGATCGTTATCACCGCCAACTCTTCGCTGCATTGATACCCACACTCGAAGCCCCTGAGCCTCGGTAAATAAAATGGAAACCCGGTGTGATATCGCTGACTCGTGCTGGGCAGTGTCCATGCACATGCGGCTGCCGCGCTCATCAACTTTTGCGAAGGCGTCGAACGGGACGTACTCGTTCCATATCTCGACCCCATCGTCGAACGACTACTCAAGCTGCTTGACCCGGGCGCCGAAGCCGGCAAGCCAGTAAAAGGATATGTTCAAGAGCAAGCCGTCACCACATTAGCCATGGTAGCAGATGCTAGCGAAGCCACGTTTGTCAAGGCATGTCAAAGCTAATGCTGTCCTCGATCGCCCTTCCTGACCTCAACATAGCATTATGGGACAATCATGCCTCTTTTGCTTAATGTCCTCCGAAATGCGAATGATCCGAGCCATCACAAATTGCGTGTCAAAGCCATGGAATGTGCCGGGCTTATCGGTGTGTACCTAGTGTCTGACCGGCTGTCAGATGATTCCTTCTGCTGCCGTTTGACTTACTCCTTGCACTCAACTCGTAGCAATCGCTGTTGGACGCGACGTCTTCCGCCCTGATGCACGTACACTCATAGACGCCCTGATAAATATTCAAAGTATGCCATTTACCATCTTTTCGCTAGCCCGATATAACTGCGCTGCAGACTCTCCCGTCGACCCCTCAGATACACTTCTGGCAACGTACCTGATTGCAACGTGGGCCAAGATTTGTCAGGCACTCGGACCTGAATTTGAACCTTTTCTACCTGTCGTTATGCCACCCTTGCTCAACGCAGCGAGCGCCAAAGCGGACGTATCCATCTATGGTAAGCATATGTTGGCTGCTTGTGATATCAATGTGTGTGTTTGTTCATGGGCCTGTCGTTTCCTGCGTACCGCAGATGAGGAAGAGGACCGACACGAACGCGAAGGATGGGAAACTATCTCGATGGACGGTCAAATCGTCGGCATTCGTACCTCGACCATCGACGAGAAATGTCAGGCATTCGACACGCTCGTCATCTACTGCAGCGTTCTCGGAGGCCGCTTCGGGCCTTATCTCACGCAGAGTCTCGAGCTCACACTGCCGGCCCTGCAATTCTACTTTCACGAGGGCGTGAGGGAGGCGGCGTGTAGGTGCGTCGTTATTTTACCTTTTCTTTCCCTGGCTGTGCTGCGGAACCCTGTACTGACGTGACATTGCCCAACCACATACAGACTCATCCCTCTCTTGATGTCTTGTGGTAAATCCAGCGGCACCCTCACCCCACCCATGGTCACCGCCTCCCTCTCCAAGCTCGTGTACGGCATCCAAATCGAGACCGACCCTTCCTTCCTGGCGTCGTTGTACAAGGCCATCGGGGACACGCTCCGCGTCGTCGGCGTACACGCGTTCACCCCTGAGTTGACCAACGGACTGATGGACGGGACGAAACTCCAGCTGCAAAACATCGCCGAGAAGCGGAAACGTCGGTCTGCAGTAGCAGGCACGGGTGCCAGACGCGGCGGCGCAGGAGGGGACCAAGCGGGCGGCGGTGCAGGCGGTACGGCCGAGCACGGCGCACCGCTCCAACAACACGTCCCCCCGCAGGACGACGACGAGCGGGACGAAATGGCGCTGATGGAAGAGATGGAGGAGTTTGCACTGGAGGACATGGAAAAGGCGTTGCGGATGCTGGACGAGGGACATCCGCTGTTGATCGCGGTGGCGAGCGTGCGCGAATTGGGGATGCAGTCGTACGCGTGGGAAGACGAGGAGGGGCTGAGGCCTGGGGATATCGAGGCGTGAACGGCACCTCTGTTGTTCCTTCTTTGCCCTGGATCCGAGTAAGGTTGATTATGCGCTTTTTTGTACTAGATGATGCATGCATTGCTGCGGCGGCAAGCGTGATGATAGATTCCAGAATTGTTCCCCGTTGTTAGGAACGTCCCGACGGATCCGTCGGGGGCTTACAAAGTACACGTCAATTTACACATGTACATCGTGCCGTCATCACCCAAACGCTGATTTCATGTCGCTGTGTTGTTCGGATGAAGAAAAAGCATGGTAGTGCATCCCAAATCATTCTAAAAATGTACATCGACTCTACTGTACACTTTTTGATGGGTGGGTTTCTTTTTCCAGAAAGACATCCGTATCGTTGAATAGATTGCAAAGCGGAGAAACAATAGCAGCACACTGCGTTCAGGGGGATGATCCTGTATAAGAGAGGGAAGATTCAAAAATGTGAGGACCAGCGAGGTTGACGAGACAGTGCCGAGGGCAGAGGAAGTAAGGACCCCGCACCATGCACCGCTCATATTATCGACTCCTCCAAAATGGGACAAGGGAAAAAAAAGAGGGAAAGGAAGAAGAAAGTACGAGTCCACGTCCATCTGTGTGGTCAGTCGAAAAATGTATGCTTGCGATTGTGTAGCCGCCGTGTGCGGCCAAAGCAATAGGGTGATGATATGTTATGTATGGAGGAGACATGCTAGGGAGATGACAAGAATATCCACAGAGATAATGCAAGCTGTCGAAGGGGAATAGCGACGTCAATACGACCGGTAACCACGAACAACCGTAGAGCCCTTACCAATAGATAGCGACACGACTTGTAACACAACGGAAACAGTGAAGAGAAAAGGGGATAGAAAAAAAGGAAGAAACGGAAGCAAAAGGAGTCAAGCTACAAAATGCCTGAATCTTTTAGCGCATTCTGTAGGATCGTTTCCTTCACCGCCGCGAATACTAAACGAATGTTCGTCGTGTCCGTTGCTTGCGTTAGACTGATCGCCAGTGTGAGCCAATTTCGAGGCTACAAAGATTTGAAACGTACTGAGGATAAACCGAGAGGCGTGCACGATTCGTTTGCATGAATCTCCAGAGGATATATTTAGCGGCCTTATTTATATCCGCACCGCCAGAGTATTCTGGAAAATATCTCTCCAGTGGGACCTGGCAGGGATGAGGGATGAAAATAACCGAAGTGTTGGACAACACACCTTTGGTAGCTTGGTCTTGAATACATCGATCTTGTTGAGGAACAGTATGATTGACGTTCTCAAAAACCAGCGGGAGTTGATTACGGATTCGAAGAGTATGAGGGATTCGGCCATCCGATTCTACGAAGCGTGGTTAAAACTAAGCTATAAATAGCGGACCTGGAACCTACCTGGTTCTTTTCCTCCAGTAAAACTTGATCGTACTCGCTCAGAGCTGTGCAGAAAATGATGCTCGTTACACTTTCGAAACAATGGATCCATTTCTTTCGTTCGGAGCGTTGGCCCCCCACGTCAAACATGTGTATCCTAGGTGAGGTTAGGATAAGAAAGCAGGGTTAGTGAGCGATGAGACGTACTGAAGTTGTCCCATCGTGAATCGAGTTTCGGTGATACCTGTTGACTTTAGACGAGCTCGCAGAACGTCGTTCTCGGTCGGAAGGTACTTGGGTGAACCTATGCGTAATACATCGGTGAAGAAACTGAGGAGATTGAGTCAGAGGGGGACGGACGTGAAGGATGACGATACTTACTAAACCGCGCTGTCCATGAGGTAAAACTCGCTACTATGATCCATAAGCTGTGGAATTATTGGGTCTTTCCACAATTGGTCGATAGCTTCGGCGATCTCGGGAGAAAATTCGAACGAGGGTGTGGGGTCTATTCGGTAGTCAAATATGCGGTCTGCGTTGACCTGGAGTGGCGGGAATGAAGACTGAGAACGGATGAAGAGAAGGCGGAGAGTGACCGGAGACATACACGATTATGTGGATGTACGCAATCGAGGCCAAGCTTGCGCATTGCGAGAACGATAGCTTGTGCACTATCGAGGGTGTTGCGGTAAATGGTCGGACGGTAAGTCATGAGTTCCTCGTCGGTAAAGCCATTCTGGTGGATAATCTTCATTTGCTTAACAATAGTCGACTTCCCTGACTCGCCCGATCCTAGGAGGCGGTGAGGTTCAGGACAATGACGAGAGACGCCCAAGGAGCAGGAGAGGCGAGATCTACCTAGTAACAGTATTTTGCACTCCTTTCTGAGCTTCCTCGAGTCCTCTTCGAGCTGACGGTCGATGGCATCTGATCTTGCCTTTTGGGCCCTGTCCTGGGAAGAGATGCAGTTGCCCATGACGAAAGGGAGCGGGCGGGGAGCGGGTATAGAGCCGAGGGAGGGGCGGACGTCGTGCTGGTAGTATTGTGCGCGACGATGATTAGGGGTCGGGGGGAGAAAGGGGAGAAAGGGAGAGGAAGGGAAGGAGAGGGCACGCAGAGAAAGAACAGCGGAGAAAGTGACCTGACGATGAACAGCGGCTGCTTTGTTCTCACCGCGTCCACAATTGCCTGTCACACACGGTCACACGTCACACCCCTTTCACCTGCTCATCCAGCCCGAATACAGCACGTACTCCAATAATGCTGTCTGTGACACAACCAGTGCAGCTGCTTGTGCTTTTAAGGCCCCGTAGTTAGGGACACGAATGTATTATATGCTTTGCTGTCACGTTCGGTGGTTTGACTGCGTGGACCGACCCTCCGCATCCGACGTCCATATAGCCTTCTTGGGTTAACGCCACAGATGTGGCCCGCATCCCTTATTTTTATCGTCCCGACTCTCTCGCTCCCTCAGTATTGCCCCATGCCTCGCCGTGTCCTGTCTTGCTTAATTGCGCATCCCTTTGCGTTGTCTGATAGGCTCGTCGCACATATCTGACTGCTGACCTTGTTCCGACACGGTCGGACGATCGACTGGCCGCGGCCAGGAAAGGGGAAAAGGCAAAAAAGGTAAAATGAGTTTTCGGAGTGTTGCCACCTCTTACTCCTATTCTTGCAGTGCATACCCCTCCGCCAGGACGCGGGCACAAGGTACTTACTTCTCAACGTCCTCTGCTAGCAGGGAGTGCCTGTAGGACGATCAGTACATCGTGTATTCGCTCACCGCTTTGTTTCAAAGAAATGGTTTAATGCGTAATACGTACCAGAGATTCTCTTGTAAATACCCACTTATCCATAAAACGATTAATGAGCAGAAGGTCCAACTTGAAATGAGACTTATCCGGGCACCGCGCGATTTGCATTAGTAACACTCCGTTCGACCTTGGTACTCGACGGTACGCCGGCGGCTTTCCGGCGCGATTAGTACCGAAGTCCCTTGACTGTCTTGGATAAGTTTCGATATTTTTCTCTTGGTGGATGAGAACTGCGCGGTCACCTGCGGCTCCGCTTGCCATCACACTTCAAGGAAGCTTGTCAAATAAGATCCCACTGAAGAAAAGAGACGGCCTGAAATTGCCCTCCGTGAGAGAAAAACAGTAACCCTGCCTTCCCCACAAAGCTGTGCAGATGCCGAAATACAATGTTGCACTGTTGGGTGCGTCGGTGCCTCTCGGTCCTCCCGGGTGTCCAACCGTGCTGCACTCACGCGCATCAATCAATCAATACTCAAATGTCAAGAAGGGTACGTTAATGGTATTACGGATGGTATCGAATCGAAACAAAAATGAAACACGTTTCCAGGGTAGGTTGACATCCGGCATCACCCTGCTGTCAAGGTTATCCAGGGATATACGTCTTCACGTAAGGAAAGCACAAATTCGTTTTGCCAAGAAGGGGGCCTGTCTCGGTTACAAGACGAAAGCAGCGCCAACCAAAGCCCCAGCCGAGACGACAAGGGTACCGACGAAACCCCCGAAAGACAAGGGAGCAGAGAGGGCCATAGCACCGCTAGAGCTGGAAGTCGTTGCAGATTGAGCTGCAGTGGTGGATGTCGAGGTTTTTGTTGTTGTTCCAGACTTGGAAGTTGCAGTCGACGCAGTGGTAGGGCTAGAAACGCTAGAAACGGCACTAGTGGAAGCAGCAGTGGGAGTGGAAGCGGCGGTAGAGACGGAGCCGGTAGAAGTAGAGCCACTGGCAGTACTGACTGCAACAATGAATTAACGGGTTAAAACGAGGCGGAGAGCGAAGTGGGAGTGACCTACAGGCAGCACACTCTTCGTTCTGAAGCTGTGACGCGGTAGTGACATCGTCCGAGGTACAGTTCGCCTCAAGACACTGGAGAGCAGCCTGTTGGAAGGCGGTCGAAGTGCAGACACAGGATAAATCAGTGCTGACAGACCGGTCAATGATATGGTTCAATAGAAGGTGTGTGAAAACGTACTAGCTGGAGCAACCACCAGTCGCTGCGGCAGAGGTCACGCAGCTAATGATGCAGGCGTCGAGACCGGAGGAGGACGTGGACGCGGGGGCAGACGACGTCTCTGAGGGGGACTGGGCCTGCGCGAGCAGAACGGAGGAGACGATGGCAAGAAGGATTTTCGGGCTGAAGAACATCATGACAAGGGCGAGGATGAACCAAGGTGTACGATCGACAAGCCTGCGGGGTATTTGAGGAATATGGAGGCGTGTGAATATTCACGTGATGCTGTTACGGGACAATCATTTTACACCTTTGTATACGGTGTAAGTACTTGTACAAACGTCCTGATCGGGAAAATGACGGGATGGAATACCTAAAGAGGAAGTGGGTTCGAGACCAGGGTCTAGACCGATCTGTACCTGAAATAAGGACGGTCGCTGCGGGAGGTGAGTGAATCATATCGAGGCGGTAAATATTCTGATTTGCAGATTAGACTAAGGTCTCGAACAGCCCAGCCAACGGCACTGTAGACTCGTTCTGTCTACTCTCCGTCCAGTTTCGATTCGTCTCCTCTTTTCTCTTTCCTTACTTCGTACGTAACACGACCACATCTCTTCCTTTTATCCTAGTAACTCTTGTCTCCTCCCCCCACTCCCACTTCGTCCATGATCCCATCCTCTCCCTTTCCCCCTCGCCCCGACCCTACGTCACGCCAGGACGACCCGTATGTCGCTGGTCGCACTCACCCTCGCCCTCCCTCCACCTCCCCCTCCCGTTCATACCTCCCTCAAAACGAGCCTGTCCACACCCCTAGAAGCATTCTCCGTCCTACCCCTCTCTTGAACATGTCCACCCCACACAATCCCTCTGCCAGCTCGCAGATTTCTCGTCCCCAGCCCCCTCCCGTTCCTCGCGGTACCATCTCATCGCCATACCATCATCATCATACCTCCTCTTCACCCGAACTACGCCCGCGTGTTGATACTGCGTGGCCACCTCGTGTCCGTCCTTACCCACAGCAACACCTTCCTGATCTCTCACAACCCGCTAATACCTCCGCTCCTACACACACCTCCTCACACTTCATCCCCCGTCCCCGTCCTGACCAGGATGATTCTCAACACAAGCAGAGTGGACTTATCGCCCGTCTCAACCCGCAGTTCGTTCCTGGAAATCGGGGGCGCTCGGCATCAGAGGTCCGCATCGCCCATACCCCGCCCCCTGATCTAGAGCCGGACAGATTGGCCAGAGCGTGCGGCCAACCGGCCCCCACTGGCGCTTATCGACTCAACGACCACGCTCGGCAAGGAATCCACATTGATTCACGTTCCTCTCGGTTAAGGGACTCAGAGGCAGACCCCCCACCGTCTCATCCCCCTGTCCCCAAGGTAAGAGTGGGTCACATGTATCGACGTCTCGACGCACTTGCACGTCGTCATGGCCATCGTGCCATCGACTATGTCAGCATCGAAGACATCGCTGCGATACACAAGCATGATGCTCAACTACGAGAACAGTCGCATCGAAAACGAAGCGACCGCCTGCAAGAAAGGGATCCGACCTTCCGTAGGTGGATTTATCAATGCCATCCCCTTTGTCAGATACTGATCTCCATTCTCCAGACGCGATCGGCGCACCCCTCGAGGACGTGTTCCTGTATGCCTCCACTGCTATCGACATCGGTGATTATCAACACCACCTTCCCATCGTCGTCGTTGCATGCATAGAGGAGCTTACCAAGACTGGCTAGTGACGCCCTTTGTTTTGTCCTGTTTTATCTGGTCTCACTCGGGTCTCTAGGCATCTATCAGAGCGGTTTGTTCCGTGCGCTACCGAGTCGCGACCGTCACCTGCAGTTGATCGACCTATTCGACAAGAGTCCAGATTTCGGCGCCGAGTTCAACATGCGTGGTCAGGCCATGCCCGACATTTGTGCGCTTCTATCAACATTTATCTCCAGTCTCCCCAGCCCTCTCCTCGACGTCCAGATTTATTCGGCACTTTGGCACTGGTCCGTGAAGCCCAGTGTGAAACGCGAAGATGCGCGTCGCGACCGTCAAGAAGAAGAGGAAGAAGATCGGCGGGCAAGAGGCGAACTGCCGCGTTCAAACTCGTGGATGAGACATACCGATCTCCATCTGGATGATGCCGCCATTGCACTTGAAACAGACCAGATCTCCACCGCGCAGATTCTCCTCCGGTTCCTCCCTTCGGCGAACCTCTCCCTCCTCGTATACCTATGTGGGTTTTTCACTCAACTCCCACTGTGTCCAGAGAATGGTTTGCAGCTCGAGGACGTTGCTCGGATATTCGGACATCGCCTGTTGGGTGGGACAGTCAAGGTCGTATCACAGCGGATGATGATGTGGCTATTGACGCGCTGGCATCGGGTTTCGGAGACCTTGTTTGGGGAGACATGTGGGATGACACCGCCACCGTCGCCATCACGGCGCGGAGGATCCGAGGTTACGACTGAGGGGAACCATGAACGGATCGAAAAGCGCAAAGGGGAACGAGACAGTTCGGAAGACACGTTCAGGCATGCTTCTCCCTCGTCATCTTCGTCCCCATCCTCCGATTCACCAGATGGTCCTGGTGCATCTCGGAAGTCGACGTCAGGTGGGGAAGAGGAAGACACCTCGGAAGGCTGCCGACGGCGAAAGAAACGCGAGGTCGACGTACCAGAGTCACGTACGCATTCGCAAGTAGGCCGTCGTTCTTCAACGCGTAAAGAACGTAAGCGATGTCTTATTCTGCTTAGTTCCTTCTGGGTACTTAACGAAGAAATGCTTGCGAACGAACATATGCGCGTGCACAAATACATGTATTTACGATCTCAAAAGCGCGTCACGGACATGGGCATGGACGTCGTGGTTCTGGCTCGCGTCGTCACCACCGCCACGCGCACTCCTCGGAGCCCAAGAACGCACCAGCGTCGCCAGATCCATTTGCAATGGGTAAGAGAGACACGCTTTCTCTTCATCTTCTTCCCTTCTCGGCTGGCTGATCTTCCCATCCGCCAAAGCATTCGCTAAGGCACAATTGGATCTGGCAGACGCACCTCTCCTGACGGCTCCACCCGGCGCGATCATCGGCGGTGAAGGCAGGGACGAATTGGGAGATCCTACGTCTCGGTTTGACCCGGAAAGCGCTCACCTTCGTCGGTTCGATACGCCGGTTCGCATCGCCTGGTCCGAAAGCGACTCGAAAGTGGACGCGAGCGTGGTGGATGCGCTTCTTCAGCAAACGGTGGTAGCAACGGGTGCCCAGAGGGCCTTGGCAGGGAGGGTGGAGGCTTTAGAGCGGGTGTTACAAGTACGAGTTGATGGAGATCAGGATAGTAAAACTGAATACGAGAGTGGAGCCAGGTTTGGGAGAGGGGTAGATGGCGAAATCGAGGATGTAAAAAGGCACAGCAACATGGACGTCGAGGACGGGTTGAGGTTGCAATTGCGGATCGCTGAGGCGGAGAGGTGCACAGCGGATAGTGCATGGGATGACTCTTTTGGACGGGTAGCACTCTGACCTGCAGCGAGGAGGGGGATAATGACGTGCGACGATTTACGGGTATTGTGGACACTTTCTTGATATTTTCTATCCTTCTTGGGGTTATACAACCGTGTGATAGATGCCCGTCCCCTCGTTCCTCCTTGTTTTGTCATCGCCTACCGTTGTAAAGCTCTCCATTGTACGCCAACGTGCGGCTCACTATGGGACGACGTCTACTCGGTCGAGTATTTGATCTGCCGGCTGAAATAAATACGTCCTCCGGTGTGCCTTGGCCTCGTTCATTAGGACGAATATCCAATGCGACATGGATCACGATCAGGCATGTCGGATAGAAGAAATAAGGGCCTGAATATGAACAACCGAATGTACGTGCCTTATGAGACCAGGGTCGCCTGCTTTGTCCCTCCGTTCCCTGGCCTGCTCTAACCTTCCAGCACGAACGAACGTCACGGTGTACGTCAGAAAGAAGGACCAAAAGGTACATTACGCACGGTAAATGCTCTCGAATCAGCTGTCCAATATGGTGTCATAATTGATCTCCGTTCATTTCGCAGGCGCGCCCGTTCGGCCGTCATTGACACGTGGACGCACGAAAGAACTGCCCGAGGGACATGAGTATCGAGTGACCGGTTTTCGCACTCTTGTCCGTTCTGGAAGCGGGTGTTCTCTTTTCTCAAGCCAGTATCGGGTGTGTTGACGCGGCGTTCGAGGATGATGTTAGTCTTGCGTGTGACGTGGTTGGTGTGATCAATGGTGGTGTCCAGGTGTGTCGTGCTGATAGTCTGCTCCCCAGTCTGTCGAGGTTCTGGAAGTCGCATTGCCATGTGGGTCACCCTGACCTAGAACTGGCTTCCTGGATCGATCCCAGGGATATCAACAGATAGCTGTGGAGGATGGGCATCGGAATAAGGAGAGGATTAAATATTTGCCTAGTCTCCTGTGGACCCACGGATAGGAAGGCGGTCCGTTCCAACCCTTTTGATTTGTTCGACCCGTTCCTGAATTTTTTCGCAGTTACGACCAGTCTGACAAAGTTGCCTTGTCGCTGCCTTTCCTTTCAAATTCAACGGCATGGGGCTGAGCTTAAACCATCAAGATAATGGTTCAAATGACACTCAGGAGACACTGGATCTTCCGACTAACAGTAAGATACATCCTGTGTGGTGGAAAGATGGACTAACGAGGTTACATGACTCAACAGATGGGGAATATTGACGTCTGGTGTTGATGGTACTGGAGTTATCTTGGATAATTATTGCCTTGAGGGAAGTCTTCAGAACGGGTTACTCCCACGAAGGTAAGAGCGACTATCCTACGTAAGGGTGACGTCCATTGACAATGTTCACGGGTACAGTACCCTCATTTCTGACTCCGAACGAGCAACGGAATGGCCGCTCTTGGGCCGCTTGAGGTCGCACCGTGGACCCGATTCACATGCACGCTTCAATGGTCCTTCTGCCAACTCGTGTGCGATGCTCCGTTAATTCACTCCGTGCATTGATACAGTACCCGCGACGTTCGGCTCAATTACTGAGAAGTGGCTCACTGTCTCGCTGTTCAAATTCGTTGTTCTCTCATCTAGGATTCTCATGCACGGCAGCATACTCTGCCGATGGGAATAACATGCGTACCGATTATTCCTCGCCTGTCGTTCCAGCGTCCGTCATAACGGCCCCGCCTTCCGACGCGCGTCGTGGTTGTCGACAGCTCGTCGCTTTCAAATACAACCATACAACATACTACCGTACGGTCGCTTTGGCCTAGGTCGGACCCGAGTTTTCGAATTCTCCCTCGGATCGCCCCGAGATTAAGCCCGAGTATTCAATGAATCTATGATTCGAGCACTCTCGGAGTGCGTATTCGGATGTAATCGAAACTTTTAGGAATCGGCGAGTTCCTGCAGAAGAGTCGGAATAAAAAGCGCGCCGTCGTGTATGTACCAGGTCTGATTCGCCGGCGCGGTAACCTCCGCATTGTACGAATTGTTTTTTGGGAGCAATCGTTTGACTGTTCTTAAGGGTGTATTTCCTTTCACTGTTCGAAGCTGATTATGCCCAAGAGCTCACGACTGTCAATGCTTCTCCCAGGCGTCGCAAAAACATTCACTTTAGCTACAATAGTAACTATATCAACAAGACAACGGCTGCAAGCGGGCTGGCTGCACTAGAAGCTTGTCTACACTCATGTTATGTGGACACGAGGCGGTCACGGTGTTAGATGAAGGATTCACTTATCTGGATCTCCAGTTTGCCCTACGAGACAATCAACAATCGCCGCTAACATCATACATCGTATTGAGGGGTTGTGTCGTTGCCGCCAGGATTGATGTACCGTTATCTTTGGTACTGTCCTTATCCTTGTCGAGTCACAAACCTGATGTCATCCCTGAGTTAGCGCTCTAATCTGAAATGAAATATTTCCGCTTGGTATATAACAAAGGTAAGCCAGCGGTTACTTGAAGCACGGGCGAAAATTTCGAGTCTAGCAAGTACTAGTCCATCAAGCCACTGAAGCCGAGTTCGCCGCTCATGATATGTCTGACTGTTGCTTGCCAGTTTTTCTGATCTCTCCTGAATGCTGTTTCAAGCCACCTGTCGATCCGGCGAGGTACTTCACGTCATCTCTTTCTGTGATGCCGTTGCACGTCCCGATACCGGTGTTGAGAGAAGGCAACGAGAAGGCAATATTTATCGTGATGGCAAAAAATATTTAGGTGTAGTCCGACCAATATTTGGCCCATCGTTGTCTTCCCATTCTGGCGGCCGCCCTTGCACAGGCTCAGCTGTCTGTCTTTGGAACTGGACAGGCACCCAACCCCTTGGAAAAGTTACCGTCATGGCATTGCCACTTTCAGAGCCTCGGCGTACTGGAGAGCAGACTTCCGACACGACAAGGGCATATTAGCGTTGACAATATATGTTTCGGAGGGCGTTTAGCCACCACCACGTAAGGCACTAATGTTGGATGCTCGCTTCAGACTGCGCCATCTAATGCTTTTCGCTCTCTTCTCTTTTCGTCTCACAGGGTTGTTCATATGTGGGCGGTACATAAGAAGTCATTTCGAGGTTGGTTATTAAAACGCTATCTCTACGCTACTTCACATATGTCATGATGTCAGGGTGCCGCTGCTTGGGGAGATGAATTTTCGAAAGGCTGCTGGAGGAAACGATCAGGATTGGGTTGCTCGTGAGCGATGCGAAATCGTAGCATAGTTGAGCGAATCATAACCATTTCTCCCCGGTTCTGGCACATGCCCCATACAGGCAATGTTCTGTTATGCCATCGGACGTCTAAGGCCAAAGCAATACCATAACAATTTCTCCCCGACGCTGACAGATGCCCGAAACAAGCAATATTAATGTTCTGTCAGGAAAGTACACTGTTACACGTCTAATAGTACCCTTTCTCCTGTTGTTCGAGCATTTTTCTGAATAGATATTGTTTTGCATCGTGTCTATGGGAAACTAAACGATTCTGAAATGTCGGACTGGATATCATCGTTGTGTTCGGCCCCTCTTTCCACCGTAGTCGGTGAATCCGTCCTGGAATTCGCAAGACGCAATATAGTCAGTGTGCACTTCTACTCAGCAAAAGTAACCTTAGCCAGTTAGTGGATGGAGGCAACGTGGAAGGGTACAGCTTATAGCGGACAGAGCAATGCATCGACAGCGTCACTAGCAAGTCAGCTGTGTCACCACGAGCGTTGAGAGGCTGCGTCGAAATAGCTGCAATGTTTCCCCAGGATTTTCACCCTCTTCAAGTTGACTCGGGAATTAGCGCCGAATCAGTAGTAAGTAAGTAATTACCAAACATGTCTGTTGGAGGTCGCATGACAAGGCAGTCCTGGTGCTGGCATACTTACTTTCGCAGTGGGGGAGGTGCCGTTGATACCGGGTCTCATGATAGAACTGTAAAGGCGTGGAACGTGGTAGACGGGAAATAGGAAGGCTTGGAGTGTCGCATGTCGCAGTTACAAGGGAGGTCATTAACGGTCGCTAGGACGGCTTTATCTCCCGTTCTTGAAGTGCGCCTCGAAACGTCGAATTCCTTTACCAATCTTACCGATTGATACATGCACATTTGTGCCGACAAGGTGGTCATAGTACAAGTCTCTATATTGACAGTACAGTTAGTCCATCAGGCGGGGGTGATACTGACCTCGTGAGTGGCGGTATCGGGGTTGAACGTTGAAATAGGGATCCACCAATTGCTTTTGTCAAGAGCCTTTATGTCTTGGTCGAAGATGCAGGGGGATTCAACTTCGCCTTTGATTAGTTGATGACCGAGGCTTGAGAGAGATGGAACTCTGCCGAATGGACTTAGGCGGCAATCGAACTCTCCCCGGCCCTTTAGTAAGTGTGTAGAGACAAGGCGCTGAGAGACCAATCAATCAAGGAGGGAGGGGAGAATTGACAGATGGAACGACAAGCGCTTACGAAATGAAAGCCAAGTTCCTGATATTGTATAAATGTTTGCCTTGGCAGAGGCTAATACGTGCGTGCGCACCGGATGGGGTGTGCAGGGGCATTGAGCAAACGAAAAAGTGAAAGCACTTACCTTGGATGGTTTCATGACTGAGATACCCGGAATTCAGCACTTGCGCGATGAAGACGGATCTGGAAAGTGTTAAAGAATCCATGACATCACGGGTTCCCGTACGTTGGCAATGCCAACTGTGTTAGTGGGCCGCTCTCATTACTGACCCTCGTAAAGGAATGCGCACTCTTGGTGACACAAAGATGTGTAGGGATCTCCTCGGGTCCACGCAGAGATGTTCCCCGCGCAGACCGCCTCGGAGAGTAGTTGGACACGGTGGTGGTTCTTGATCTGGATTGGTTCATCTGTCTTGTGGTCGAGGATTAAAAGATATCTTGGTGCGAAAAGGAATTGTTCTCTTTGCGCATATATGCTCCTGTAACAAATGAAATGACGGAGAAAAGATCGGGCAAAGGGGATTCAAATTAGCTATCAACGTTTGAAACAAGGACTAAGGAGGATTGCCAATAGACCCCCAACCAAGAGAGTTCCTTTCGGAACAAAAGCGTTCCACTTCGGAATGACATCCATCTGAGCTGCCTGGAGCCAGAAAAACCAACTGTCGGTGTCAATTGCTGTCCCCCAGAAATACCTCTGCAACCAAGTAGCAGGTGAACCTGAAGCGTCAAGTTGATCTCAGTATACGTTGTCCAAATAACCCCTGCACACCTTCCACAGGACCCGAGGGGCCAAAGCCGAACAGGCTTAAAAACGGTCGAGCTATCCATGATTGTGGAGCAGACAAGACGGCAATACTAAATGCGATAGCAGGTAGAAGTTGAGAATGCTGCTCGTTGATATCCCCTGTAAATGTTGGCAATTTCAGTTCACTCTCTGCACGCGAGGATGAAACGACATACCGACTGCGAGTGTGAGGGCATGGACATAGGGCGCCAATGTATCTAGCAACGTCTGAACCTCTTCCTCGATTCCATAACGCGCGGCAAGCTCTTTGAGTGCCAACCTGGTATCATCCAGGACTTTGTCAACCATTCTCTCCCTTTCAACACGGCTGGGGACCCTGTCGGGAAGTGGAATGCTCTCCATGTCGCGGTATACCTCCATCAAAGCGCCCTCGAGCTCTCCAGCAAACATATCAAACGGATGCGACGAGCATCCAGGACGTCTTGAACGTTGTCTCGGAAAGTGGCGGCGGCACGGATAGTGTGATTCATAGAGGATATGATGTCGGTGAACTTGGTAGACTTGAACCCTGGAATCATGCTTCTAAGAAGGCGGAAAACATAATCGTGTAGCAGCTGCTCGTTCCTCTCGACGATGCCCCAAAAGTCATACGCTGACGGATTCACGGGTATCACAAAGGCCGCCGGCTGGTCCCCGACCGTCCGAGTCGTGCGGTCAAGATCCGGTAGGGACCACGTATCTACCAGCGGAATGAGAACAGTATAAGTGATGCATTTAGGAATAAGTCTACCCTGGATGTTATCGATCATGTAGGATGGGCTAAGGAATGCTGAACGGAGGTGAGCGCGAGCCTCGATCTGGACTGGAGTGGTACCCACATGCCAATAAATCTCTACCGAATGTGTCTAGTAAACCGAACGCTCGATCAAAACAACTTGGACGGAAATATAGATCAAGGGGCATACCGCCGAAACCATCTGCGATCACATGGTTGGCCTCAGCCCGTAGGCCTGGGGCTATGTCACTACTGCCGAGTGTAGTGGCGAGAAAGGATAGGAAGAGAAGATGATAGAAGATGAACAGAGGCGACAACGGAATGTGCATGATGACAGATACCGACGATAAATGATCCTCGTAGTCTGAGGCAAGGGTCGAGAGAACGGCGGCCGTTTACAAACAATGGACCTTGTTCACCGTCGGCTATATTTGCCTTTTCCTTTTTCGTGAGAAACACGAAACACATTCCCGTCCAGTCTCAGGTTGCAAGGCATGGAACAAGAAGACAGTGCGCTGGCCGCAAGTACGCGTGGATGCCTTTGCAACCGAGTCTTTACGCGAGCGGGATCGCACGAGACTACTCGAGATGGTACAATGGGGGATCCGAGTCCTGCGGTCATTTAAATATTGGTCACCTTCTGCTCCGCGTGTAATGCTGGGCCTCTCCGTGAATGTCAATCCCCCACCTCCAATTTAGTAACTTGCGCACCTTTTCACCCCTCTCCGGCCCAGGATGTGTCGATATCGCAGACGACACCTACTAAGTCTCTCTGTCGCGTCAGTTTACTGTCCTTTGATTGTTCTGAAGTTCGGGTACTGAGTGCAGGTGAATTGAGGTGGCGCGTTCTGACTCTGAGATGGATCTTGAAATGTTATAGTAAGACTCATTAATATTGCGGGCGTAACACACTCAACATTGATTTGAGCCCCGACGTCGGATGAGTGTCGAGAACATGCGAAATTTTCATCCAACAACTCAGGGTTGTACTATACTTTGTGTAAGGGGTTCTGGTGTACATCATATTGACATGTGACCACCGCAACTCAACAGCCAGAAGTATCGAAGAGAAACGGAAAAAGAAAAAGGCGAACAAAGTCACCCATTCGTTGGGTTAGGCACGCTGCTTGAAGCAGGGACTGAGGAGTACCGCAAGTAGGGCTCCAAGCCAGAGGGTTCCTTTCCCGATGAATCCCGCCCACTTCGGGGTTACACCCATCGCGGCTTTCTGAAGCATAGAAAACCAGCTACCAGCTTCCACAGTGGCTCCCCAAAATCGGCTTTGCAACCAAGCAGCAGCCGAACCTATTCATACATTTAAGTTCAAGATACGCTGCTCCAGAATCTCAACGCACCTTTCATGGGACCAGTGGGCCCAAAGCCAAACAGGCTCAAGAAAGGTCTAAGTATCCACGATTCTGGGATAAGCAAGGCAGCAACACTGAACGCAAGAACGGGAAGGAGTTTTGGATGCTGCTCGTTAATATCGCCTATGCAAGGATTCAGTGATTTGATCCATCCGTGCAGAATCGACATACCAACGGCAACGATGAGTGCATGGATATGTGGTTTTAAGGCGCTTATGTAAGTCATGATGGCCTCTTCCTCGATTCCGTGACGCGCAGCAAGGTCGACGAGTCCCAGCTCAGCATCGTCCAGCACTTTGTCGACCATTTCTGCCCTTTCAGTATGATTAGGCGCTTTGTTAGGGGGAGGGATCTTCTTCAACTCGTTTGCGATCGCCATGAAAACACCCTCGAGCTCCCCCATGAGCATTTCAAAGGAGATTTGACGAGCCTCGACGGCGCCGTTGATGTTATCACGAAAGGTGGCGGTAGCATTGACTATGCGGTTCATAGCAATGGCGATGTCGGTAAACTTCGTCGACCTGAAGTACGTATCTGCGCTCCTCAGAAGGAGTGGAACGTTATCTTGCAGAGCTTGTTCATATTTCTTGGCGATGTCCCAAAAGTCAGATGGCGATGGATCAGGGTCCTCAGGTTGAATTCCGCCCATCATATCAAGCTCCAATGAGAACAATGCATCTGCAAATGAAATAAGAATAGAATAAAACAGGAATTTACCAAATCACTCACCTTGAACGTTCTCGACGATGTAAGACGGCTTTAAGGAGGCTACATGAGGATAAGTACACTGTTGAGTCTCGATAGACTAGCACGTACAAGCCCACGACTTGGCCTGAACGGTATCTGATGGATCTAGCGTGAAAATCAGATAACCCGTAATCGAAAAGCCAAAAAAAAAAGAACTTACCACGGGGTGCGTCCACAATCTCATTGCTCGCTTGAACCTCACTGCTGCCCAACGTACCGACGGGAAAAGAAAGAAAAATGAAATGAGCAGTAATGAGCAGAGGAGACAACAAGAACCGCATCGTAGTTGGAATTGAAGACTCTGACTATGACTTGAGTCTACGAGATGATGATGGCTGTCGCACACCCCCTGCCGATGAGAGTGCGACTCGTGTTTGCTTGTTTGCGACAAAGTCAACAGCATCTCCTTCCAATTTCAGGTTGCGAAGATCATCGGCAAAAGAAAACAAAGTACACGTGGCTGTCGGCGTTACCGCATCCAAGCCTTGGTCTGTTCTTCGAATGGACTTGTCAAATGCTGACCGACCTATCGTGCTGCACCTTGCTAATATTAGAGCGCCAACAAAATGTTCGCTCCAGTGGTGCAGCTGTGCATTTTGTGATACAATGTTATGAAACACTCACTACCCTCCAATTTCAGAAGTTTTGAAGACCAAGACCACGAGAGAAGGAGCTCCAAGCTGCAAGCCTGTGAGTCCCATGTTTCCAGAGCGTCGCCTGACTTTTCACTGCAGATTCCAGAATGTGTTATGTTCGCGCGTTTACTTCGTGCAGTTTGCAGCTCCATCACCGGGAAGCAACGAGAACTTGACTATTTCAGTGTGTTCCTTTCCCTCGTCACTTCTCGGCACTCAGCACTGGTCAGAGGAGGAAAACAAGTTTTGCAGACTGATGTACGTGTATAGGGAGTAATATCCCCACGTCAAAACATCACTTCCCCTTCCTCAGGGGAATAAATGGGTTGGGATCGCGACAGTGCCAGAGTCGCTCTACGTACTATGGTGTATACGTGCAGCCACTTTGGCGTCGTAGGCACTATGCTCTTCATCGTGGTGCACGGTGCAGATAGCCCTGCCAGGGGAATTTCAAGCCTCAGCTCCAAAGCTGGAAGACTGGAGTAATTGCTGGCATAGACCGTCACAGTAGAAGGTCACAACGTCGTTCTAGTGGGTATCGGGGTGCTTGCGTTTTCTCCACGTGCTGCAGATTACTCTCACCTGCTATCTCATAGGAAAAAGAGCCGAAAGTGATCGGATCTGTTCATGTGGAGGACAACCTGCTGTCCGTGTCCCTCATGCAGCTTCATGTAATATACTAATAACGTCCTTACCTTGAACCACTGGCAGCTCGTTCGGTCAGTGTCTCCAATTTCTGGAGACACCTTTTCGTCGTGGCAAATGCTCGTAGAAAGCATCGCGAGCCGTGCGTCGACGGGATCTAGACGTGATGTATGTGACGAATGACGACATTAGAGCATCAACGTTTCACCATGTTTCTGCACCGTTTTTGGTGCTTCAAATGTCTGAAAAGGTTGTGTGCGTAAATAGTATGACACGAAACCAAACGAAGTGCCGCTTTCATATCACAAATGAAACCCCCACCTAGGCCACAAGCAAGCATGGTGGTTAACAGGGAGAAACCTTGAGCGTGCCGCAACGATGCACTACGTCAGAATCCATAACAATTGTTGAATCTTCTCACGAAGAAGTTAGCCCAAAGGCCTAATATAAGGGACCAGCCGGGGCGCGGCTGCGCGCACCAGTTCTTGACCTCACTGAGCTTGCGAGGGTCATCATGCGCGTTTTGCAACCATCGTTCCTCTTTTTCTTATCCTTTCCCATTGCTACGTTGAGCAGTAGCAATCTTGACACAGGCTTACAGGCCGATGCAAACCGTGCAGTAGTGAAGTCGTCCAGCGGTACTGTGTCTCCTCCCTCGACTTATTAATATTCTGTAATCTTCAGCTGACCAGACACTGCAGAGGTAGTTTCATGGGCATGTGAGTACACAGTCACCAGGATTGAGGAGTACACTTATATCCAGCAGCGTTCCTGAACCCGTTCCACATTGTCGAGAGCATAAAGGGTGAGAACGCACCCAATCTAACTATTCGACCTTTTCTCATTATATCAGCAGGCACACTTTTCCCCGTGGATCCTGATGCGATGGCTTTAGTGCATCCCGAGGCTCTCTTAGCATCCGACAGCGACGCAGCATTGTCTGATTTCTGGGGCACAGTCGAGAAGTACGAGCATATCGTACAAGGTTACGTTCCCCAGCTTCTTAACAGCGCGACCGTGTTCTTCGATTCTACCAAGTTTACCGATGTCATGTCTGCGATGGATAGCATAGTCAACACCACTGCCGCTTTTCACGACAGCGTACAAGCGACTCTACGTCCTCGTGGCATGACCTTGGACATGCTCACCGAAGAGCTCGAGACTGTCTTTATGGCGATAGCTGAAGACCTGAAAAAAACTATACCTCCAGACAAAACACTCGGTTGCGCTGAAATGGCAAAAATGGTCGACGAGATCTTGGATAAAGTTGCTACGGGCCTCGAACATCTTTTCCGACGTCTTGGGATCGAGGAAGGGGTTGCGATGAGTTATATACGCACTGTAAAACCACACGTTCATGCGTTGATGGACAGTGTCTGTATGTCATTTTGGTCTTCTGCCTAGAGATGGACTAAACTCGCTAACCGCTCACAGGTGAGATCAACGAGCAGTATCCGTGCCTCCTCCCTGTGCTTGTATTCTGTGTCGCCGTGTTACTCTTTCCGCAACGGTGGATACTTAGGTCGTTTCTAGAGTTGTTCGGTTTTGGACTCGCGGGTCCTGTCAAAGGTGTGATGATAGTCCAATCCAGAGAGCCCGAGCTCAACTTGACGCTAGGTTCCGTTGCTGCATGGTTACAACGATACTTTTGGGGCGCCGCAGTGAAACCCGGTAGCTGGTTTGCTCTTCTTCAAGCAGCTGGGATGGGCGTCCTTCCGAATTGGGCCCGCTTCGCCACCGCAGCAGCGGCAGCACCCTTTTTAGTCGCAGGTTGTCTCATGTTGAGGGCGTTGTTTTCGGCGGAATGAGGTTGGTCTTCAAATTTTCTTACCTTTCTTGCACGGTCTCTTCGCACTTTATGACCAAAGAATGCATGAAATAGATACAATTGCACGCGTACAACACTCCTCACGCACCATTGCATGTCTACTATCAGCTTGTCGCTCGCGTCACGATTTCATGACATCCATCGGGCTGCTCTACTCCCTTCGATCCACATGACAACCAAACATGCGGTCATACAGCTTCTACGCGTACAACAATAGTGAAACGGATACAGGAAGCGTCAATGGGTGCGATAATACAGTGCATGGGTGATGCCAAACATCACGAACCGCAGGAAAATACCCTGTCAGTCTTCTAGTTTTCTTCAATTTTGATTCTCTTTTCCGCTACGGATATGCGTTCGACGTGTGACACATTGAATCATAATAGATGAGGGGTAGCGGGAATAGGAAGGAGGTTGCAACGTACCTGGAAATGTAATGACGTCTTCCTCGAACACTCTTTTAATCGCTATTGAAAGTGTTAATCATGGTGTGCCATCCGAGTATGTTCACGTTGGAACAGAAAAGCACATACGTTGCTGAGCGCCCATGCCCTGAAAAAATTTATTCATTTCCGTAGCGAGCTCTGCTGATGGTTGGTAACCTAGGGGGGAGGGTTGAAATGTTAGAAGCACCGTGGCTCGTCTGCAGCAGGTAGATACGGAAAGAAGAATCGTACGGGATGTGCCCCCGGAAAAACCATTACTTTGAATGCTGCTGTCGAGGTCCTCCAACTTGACCTCTGCAGCTTCCCTTTTGATAGAAAGAGGTAAAATCAGTTTGGTATCTTCGCGTTTCGCTTCTGTCGCATCCTCGTCCTCCTCTCTTTGAATCGCTACTGAAGGTGCTGGTCATGACATGTCATCAAAGTACGTCTATGCGAGATTTAAAAGAAACACACCTGTTTGGGCTCCCATACCTTGAAAAAATATTTTCATTTCCGCAGCAAGTTCTGCGGATGGTTGGTAATCTCTGGCCGGAAGGGGGGTATGTCGGGATGCTAGAAGCGACCTTGTTCGTTATCAAAGTGCAGATATAAGAAAGAGATATCTCACAGGAAGTGGCCTCCGAAATATGGTTGTTTTGAACGCCGCTGTCGCGGTCCTCTAAGGTGACCCCCGGGATTTCATCTTTGACGAAAAGGGGTAAGCTCGGTTTGATATCTTCATATGCCGTTTCTACTGTATTCTCCGCAGGTTTGGGTGAGCGGAGGGCCTTGAACGCATCTTCATCTATGGGTGGGGAATGAGGCCGCGACTAAAAACTAAGAGGAATAAAAGCTTGCCCAGTTCGTATGGGTCAAGTTTCTTGATGAATTTGAGGGGCGGAGTTGAGGGTTCTTTGGATGAAGTAGGTGGTTGATTGGTTGATGATATGCGAGATGGGTACTGCGAAGGCGGTTCGTATGGCCTGAAAAGGCTGTTCAACTGGTATTACAATGATATCAGTTTGCTCTGCGTGTAGGGCAAGCTACTCACTGTTGAAGCTTCTTCGACAGGTGGTGTTCGGGGTGCCGCTGGTGATGCTCCTTCAATTGGCTGCTCTGGGGGTTTCGGCTGGTCCATTGGCTGCGGAGGCGGCAGTGCTTTCAATAGTTCGGACTCCTTCCCAGAGCTGGCGACCGGTGGGGGATTCTGCGGTGCGTTCGGTGGAGGGTTCGGCGGACGTGGGATTGGTTGAACAAAGTTGATGAGGGTAGGCGGAGGGGCAACCCACGAGGGCACTGGGTACGGTGATTTGGCTGGGACATTTTCGAGGGGCATGCGGTTGGGGTGGTAGTCCGTCCAATTATCTGACATCAGGTGAGCATACATACTTATCAATGCACGCTAACCGTAGCGACGACAATGAGCATGATTCACTTACGCTTTGAAGGATCCCCGTTGTTTCTCCAGCTGTAGATAAATACACAGGTCGCACGCGGGTCGTCCGGGGGCCCTTTCCATGACTTCGTGATATTCGCCCAGCGGTGCTCGCCGAGGAGGGGAATGATATCTGTGCCTTCTGAGAACTGAATGATGACTTCATCACGCTATAACATACCATGTCCGAGGCGAGAGCGTAGGTCGAGTAGAATGTCAGTCTCCACGATGCCACTCACATGTTGGGATCGAGTACTGGGACACTCACAGTACGCATACCATAGATGCACTCGATATTCGCAAGGCGTCCACCGCCAAGTCCTGCTTGCTGGAGGACGAGCTGTGCCCATGTAGCGAGGTTGTCAAAGTCGCGCTGTTCGCGTTCACGCGGGTTCCGGTTCATCCCCCAAGCATTGACGACGACGACGTAGACCTCATCGGGGATATCTGTGTACGGCGGGCCAGTCTTCCCCCTCTTTGGTGGCATTTTAGCGATTACAAGGCAGTCGAGGTGGGAGCGGCGAGTAGTGAAGGGATTTCCATTCAATGAGGTCAGTATAGACAACCTTATCGGAATGGATGTCGGAGATCGGAACCATCCCTTGTTCCAAAGATGCCACGGTCAACAGAGTAACGACGTTTCGCTTTTCTTGTTTTATCCCATCTAACAGCACAAAACCAGCCCTTCTTCAAACTGGCTAGCGTTGCAAAAGGTGAGCGTTATTGGCATTGACGCAATGAAGAGCTACACTGTATTCGAGTAGACTTTTAGCAAAGAAGGTCGCCCACCAAAACGCCGCAAGATCGATCGTGATCAGTCAGGCAGGTCCGTTCCAGACAGGACGGCCGAGTTTCCTCGTAGTATACAGACACCATCACTAACACCAAAACGACATGACTTGAACGACCCCAACGAACACATCGATCTCGAGACCACCGAGGTAAAGAATGGAGAGTCCATCGCTGCACTTCGGAGAATGGTGCTCGGAAAAATGGAGTACACGACTTTACAGACCACGTGAGATTATATATACTCTGTCGCGCTTGGTTCTGGTCATCTCATCGCTCCTCTTTAGCCCTGGGAAATACCTTGCTCTGGACTGTGAGATGGTCGGCGTCGGCCTAGAGGGAAACGAGTCTTCACTTGCGCGTGTTAGCATCGTCAACTACACTGGTGCTGTCGTTCTTGATGTGTTCGTCAGACAGCGCGAAAGGGTTGTCGACTATCGGACACAGTGGAGTGGTGTGCGCAGCACCGATCTCGCTGAATCAGGTAAGTCGTAGTTGTAAGATTGGACGGTACTAATGGTCTGGTCGTGCATAGCCAAATCGTTCAACGAAGTCCAGCAAACCGTGACAGACCTGATCAAGGACCGGATACTTGTTGGGCATGCGATATACAACGATTTCAAGGCACGTCTGTCTTCTAAATAAAGCATGTTCCTTACATTTCTGAGCGCATATAGGCCCTCTTACTTTCTCATCCATATCCCCAAATCCGTGATACTCAATCGTTGGCGTACAAATGCCACGTGGTCAAGTCGCGTCGCCCTGCATTGCGTGTCCTTGCGAAGCAGGAACTTGATATCGTCATCCAGAGTGGTGAACACAGTAGTGTAAGTCATCCATTTCCTCTGCGTATGATTACTGACTATGATTTGATGAAACGAACAGGTCACTGACGCACGTGCGACAATGGCACTTTTTCGATTATATAAAAAGCAGTGGGAAAATGGTATCAAATCATCCCGTCCCCGTTCTCACACGCCATCCAACAATAAAAACGAGGACAACTCGCGCGATAAAGCTATCACACCGCCTCGATCATCATCGCCCTCCCCTCCCCACAGGAAACGGAAACGTCCGGGAACTGGGGATGTTGGGGATGTCGACGTGAACATATTTTCAAGGTTGTCACCACGGCCAGGAACGTGTTCACCGAGTACATCAAGAGCCCTGCGTATTCAATCCTTGGAACAAGAGACATCCACTGCAGTTAAATTTCGCAAATCAACAGGAAAGTCGCAACCGCCAGTGGATTCGTTGCAACGAAAAAAGGTCTCGTCTGGGATTTCCATCGTCACTAGGAGGGCTGGAGGCGTGAAAGAGGTCAAGAGGAAGAACAACCAAACTGGAAGCAATAACGAGAAGGGCGTCCTCATTGGGAACAACTCCAAAGATGAGAGGAAGAGAGGTAGGACCGGGACGAAGTGGTGGGAAAGCCTGGGAGGAGGCAAGAAAGGAAGCGTTAATGTCTGAATGGCGAGATGCCTGCCAAGTCATCCTAATCCACCTAAGCCTATCGATATTCGTGTTTCTCGTGAGTGTCCAAGTTTTGGCACCCGTAGCCCTTATCGCGTCTGTTAGGCTGTATGCCGATCTTGAGCTTAGCCCACTTTTGCCTATCGGAGAATGGACAGTATGACGGACCCCGCTACAGAACTCCCACGCGCAGTTGTCTCTCAGTGATTTGTTGCTGGAGACTTCTCAAAGTAGTCGAGGTGGATTGAATGTTGCTTTCTTTTGTCCGGAGCCGCCACTACCATCGGAGAGCCGGGAGGACCCATCACGGAATGGATTGTACTCCGATCTGGTAGGCTCTTGGCTCCGTCGGACACTCCCGAGCCTCTCGTGAAGTTCCCTCGTTGACCGTGCCACTGCGCGACGGCGGGTTTCAGCCACCGCCTTGTAAGTTGGGCCAAGTACTATTTTATTATAGCTCGCAGAGTGCCCGGAAATCGGATATATCCTACTAATCTACTTTGAAAGTCTTCGAACAAACAAACGATACCTCAACTACTTTTTGGTGTATGTAGGTGACAACTTTGTCTATCCTCGTGGATTCGTTGAGTCAGGCGACACGTCCACTGCGACGTCCCACCTGACTCAACGAGTTCTCGATGTGTTAGGCATCAGTTGATACTTTGGGTTGTGATGCAGGGCGTTCTAGCTTGCGTATCGCCGCGGGCCATTGTCAGTGGCCTGTGGCGGTCACAGCCGATTCGCTCACGCAGATCCTTGCAGAGGTGCTGGGGGAGGCGTCAGTATCGCTCCCCGTTTTCGTTTCACTGGACTCACTCAGTGTTTGCTCCACAGCGAATAATGCACGGAGAACGTGTCGGTGTTCTTATAGTCGCTACCAGATGAGGTGAGGTAGTGCTCGTCTGCCCCCTGCCGATCGCTGAAGCGCTAATATCTTACGCCTGCTGCAGTCGTTTTAGACAGGACACTCCCTACCACTAACTAATTGCCTCCATGGGGTCCAACATGACTGCTTCCGGCAGTGCCTAATTGGACGGTTCTCGTTTCAACCTGCTCTACCTTCAGCTTGACGCTTTGGAATTTCGTTTTCAGCTTTCGTCAAACGGGCGCGGATAAGTCACCCAGCATACTCGGCTATGACTTTCAGGATACGCATCCGAGACTTGTGGGTCAAGCAATGCAGGGAGTCATTCAGACACCATCGTTCACAAGTAACTGTGATCATAAATATAATTGTGAAAGTTTCGGGTCCCCCAGTTATGGTCAGTGGTAGTGATTTTGCATGTTTCTGCGACATGGAATCGATCCAAGATTATTCCCTGGATTCTCCTCTTCATTGTCCTGAGGTTTACGACAACCAGAACAGTTATTTGTCTGGTATGCTCCATGTTTCACTGACATCTCAATTCTGTCTTGGACTCTTGGGCAGATAGCATTGTGAACACTTCCCCTGGGTCTCGTCTGTTGAGATCATCCAGGTTCTTAATGAGCCAGCTTGTAAGGTCTCGTACCATATTACATCACGAACCATCCACCAAACTTTGTCCTGACACCCGAGAGGTGTATGAATGTGATCTTCGTCATCACTAGCTGGGCGCGGACAGATTCGGACTCTGGAGCACAGTGTCCGCCATGGTGTTCTCGTATCCTCATCAATATCCCCTTGTTCCCGAGTTGATGATTTCTCAGAATGATCGCATACTCTCCAGTGGTTTATTTGTAGGTGCTATTAAAGCGTCCGCCAGTGAACAGTGAGGCACCCTGCGAGTCTCATGCTGCGGCACACACCAAGGACAACATCATATCGAATAAACTAATAGCCAAATGACACACAAACGGTGACTGTGGTGCCCCCGTTGGACAAGACGAGAATGAGGTACAAGTTCATTACTACACGTCGTCCTCTTCCTCCCGTTGAATCAACTCCGCAAACAGGTCACGAGGTGGACCATTTGATCCGTCATCAACTTCAGCAAACTCTTCATCAGGATTACCCTGGCCGTCCCGTCCAGCTGCCCGTTTAGCTTCTTCCGGATCCTGCGCGCCGTCTTGGAGCATATCCCCCATCTTGCAGCTGTCCGGCCCTCCCCGATCATCTGGTTCATCGTCGTGATCAGCTTGATTGGGACCTCCAGCATCCTGATTAGCCTGTGCTGATTCTTCTGCAGCTCGAAGCATATCGGAATACAAGCAGATCATGGAAGGGTCAGGAGGACCTGACAACGTATCCTTGTTTCCATTTACTTGATTACCCAACCTGTGAGTTCCGTATTCGAGGGGTGACATATTCAAAACTCGCCGTTCGTTTGGTTCGACATGATGGCGCAAGTTTAACGACAGAAACTTGAATACGATGGGTGGCTGACGGTGTTTAGATAGGACTCTGGAATGGGGTGGATGTTTGAGCGGACAACCTATCGTGACAGGATTTATATGGTCTCCTCTCCTGTCTAACCTAATTCCAAAAAGGACCTTCGATCCCACCGACCTATGCCCAGCGCAGACTTCAAGTTGGGGGTGGCAATTCCATCTTGAATAGTATTATAGCGCAACGTGCCCGTTCACCCCTGCAATGCAGGATACTACTTGCCCTTAGGCTCGTACCACACAGTGATAACAGACCACATCGCCGCGTGCACCCTTTCCTTGCTGAGGCCAGAGTAGCCATCGAGACGGCAACCGCCTAGAACTCGGACGTTCAAAAATCCTACCCTAGGTTTCCTATTGTCCGCTCTGTTCAACGAGAGGGATCACACAGCTTGTTCCCGCAAAGATCGACTGGTGCTTGGGCGTAGCTGATAACTGGTAGGGACGTTCTGATTCTCTCGCAAATGCTGAGTAAAATTCCGTACAGATCCTCCCATTCGAAAATGCCACCACCGGCAAGTTAGGAAGTATCAACACATGGACCTGGAATTTTGGATTCCATTGTGACAGTGAAGTGCAGAAGGCCACCCGGAGCCAACGGTCGTCTGATGGTACTAAGGGGGCGTCTGGGCCTCGGGGATGGGATCGCTTGGTCATGTGTGAAACGCCGAGTACTCGAAAGGGGAAAGGCAGGGTAGCCCGAGGCACACAACATTGGCGTTGTCGGAAGGGGGAAATTCGAATGATGTTGCTCGGAACCAAAGCCTTTCATGCAGTCGTTCCACGGCCGGGAAGATCATATTACCCCCGAGTTCGCGGATGGAGTGCCTGTTTATTCGTGGTCCACGGAACACTCGATGGAGTTGTTGCGAGTGCGCGATTGCCTTCAGTTGGAGATCCCTAGGACATAGGACGAAACCAGCCGAATTACTTACGTCTCACCGACACGTCCGGGTCATGCGTAACGTTTAGGAGGTCTTCTTTTCGGATCGTATGAATATGGATTCTCAGACCAGTCACAATGCCACCTTCTGATCAGCACATTACATTGCAAGATTGCTGTCAGCCCCCTTATCGGCTGACCACTGGTCAATTGTATCGATATTGACCTTTTCCTGTAGACTGAAACGTACCTGCGGCGTCTGACGTCCATCAATCATAGGAGGCAACTAAATTGTTGATGCGGCCATCTCCGTTAATCACATATTCTATCCCACCACGAAGTAAAATTTACGGCACCGAGGAGAGATTAAGGGCCAAGATATTATCTCGGCGAACACGGGGGGTTGATGCGAGATCATCCCCATTCGGTGCTTGTAGTCGCATACTATTGGACATGCTTCCGATTATCAGCACTCAAGTTGAAGGCGCCGAGTGGGAGGAATTGGAAGTCAATGGGAGGAAGACAAGCTGCAAAGCTTGTACAGTATGGAAAACCAACTGCGTGACAGTCAAGCTGTTGCCGGCACTTTGCCAAATATTGAATTCCACGCGGGGACCTGGTGAGAAGGTGCTTGATTCCGGTTACCGACAGGGCAACCTCCGCCGATCGGGCATTGAGATCTCGCTCAGTTACTAATGTTACTCCTCGCCCTCGATCAATAATGTCGAATATTAATGTTGAACGTTAAACGTTGGGCTCAAAAGTAGAGTTTAGAATGTTCCTGTCCCCTGGTGGGAAATTCCAAGGCTACTTACGACAATCGAAGTTCCGAACCCCCACCCTGTGTTGAGAAACCATGCGGGGTATGTAAATAGGAATATTGATCCGTGCTTGACCAGAGGTAAGCGAGCCTGAGCGAGCTGTCACTCAGGCTGCTAAGAGGTATCCTAGTATTCTGTGCTTGTTAGCGACAACACCGACGAACAAGGCTTTCCAAGTCTCTCCGCAGTGACAGCATAGTACTTGGCGGGTGGAGGCGAGGGCAGGGAGTTCGGAAGACCATTGAGAACATTCTGACTGTCAAGCAATTTGAACCATGGGATTCTCACTTGGTGACAGTATTTCCTATCGCAGACAAAAGCGACGGTGAGCAATCGTTAGAAATGACTAAATCGTTACAGCAACGAACCAGCTTGGGCGCTGCCTTCCCAACTTGTATAACCCCATGATCGGTTAATCGACTTAGATCTGGCGCACACGTGGAGCTGAATGAATGGGAGACGAAGAACTCCATCCCCCGAGGTTCAACGTTCAGGCCGCAGGTACGCCAGCACAAATCTAGGTATATTTTGTTTGTATTGATGCAGAACTTCAGTGTGAGGACTCGAGTCGCCGCCTAATCAAATCAAACCGGATCAGTTCAAATCATGAACGCTGAGCGGCAAAAGTCACGGTGTGCGCACGTGTCATCTTGAGTATGCGTACTAAGCCAGGAAGAGGCAACGCCAGCGTGTCGGTGTCGGCTTGCTTTACAGATCTCATCGGGTACGGAGTCGCTCTTGCTGAGTCTCAGTTATCGAGCCCCCAACATGAGACAAGCACTCTTGCATTCGCAGAGCACTCTAGCCCAAAAGTTTGCTGCGTCGCCTGCCAGTGAATTATCTACTCACATTGCTAGTATGTTCGTCATCTCAAAGACTCGGGACTCAGATGGCACATGTCGCCCCGTCCCTTTGCCTCTTTCCAATCCCCTCGCTATTGGTATCCCATCCGGGGCTTTTGCATACGTTTCCCGCAAGAAAGGGTTGTGGGACGTTGGTTATACGCGGAGCGACCTTCAAGACCCTATTTTGAGGGAAAGGAATGTACGAGAGGGAACAACGGTATATCCACGAGCCTGCACTTTGTGTTACAGTCTAATAACGCCTATTTCAGATTCTAGTGTATGAATTCCTCCAACTCGAATCAGAATTTGACAACAATAAGGAATTTGTCGAGGAGACAATCAAAGAGTGGGAGACGTACGCTAATGTTGCATTCGTGGAGAAGGAAAAGGACGGAAATAATTCTGATATCCGCGTTTTCTTCGGCGATGGGCCATCTTCATGGGCCTACACAGGTCCTCCTCAGCGGAGCGGAAAGGAGCCGACCGTCTACCTCGGTGGGATGAGTGGCGCCCGCACCAAAGAGGAGAGAGCAATCATCCTTCACGAGTTTGGGCACGTTCTTGGGATGCTGCACGAACACCAAAGCCCCGCTCGAGGAGGGGATATCGTTCTGGATGAGCAGGCCGTACTTAAATATTATGGTGCTTTCAGTCTTGAGGAGAAACGCAATATCAAGGAACAGTTCTTCGATGTGTTCGACAGCGGCAAGTCAAATTTCAGCGAATTTGATCCCAAATCCATCATGCTGTGTGTTCGATTTTGAAATCTCGTTTAATTTATCGACACTCATCATCGCACTCTCGCTGATTCTAGATACCCTATTCCGGCGAAACTTATCAAAGAGGGGGAGCCCGTTGGGGTGAATACCGAACTCTCACCGCTCGATAAGGCCTACATCCAGCTCGCATACCCTCATAACAGTTCAGAACGACTCCTCAATGCCATGGGGACGATCGGCATCCCGGACTCAGACGCGCTAGATATTATCAGACCGCTAGTGGAGCCAACAAACGGAGAGGATGGGGATCTGACTTCACGACTCGAGGAAGTTCGTGACACGTTTTTCGATTATAACACGAAAAATATCGAGGCGAAGGCTCTCTTGAAAGGCGAGTCCCTCCTGATCGTTTTGGGAGATCTTAGTTCAAGGCGCAACCATAGTGAAAAAAAGGCAAGCTGCCGGAGCAATCCGATACGGGAGATGAACATGTTAACAGCCAACGTGTTCAACTTGAAGGCACGTGAGCAGCGGCGTTGGACATACAAAGAGCTTCTCGCACGAGAGCGCTCCTTGTTCGCTCCCACGACGTTGGCGGTGCCTATTATTTTTTCGCCCAGTCTGTTTTTCCGTTTCCGTACCTGTACAATAGAGTTCAACCGTTTCTTGGATGTGCCTTCTTCTGCTTGGGACCGTCTCGTCTCGTCTTCTCCGCAAGTGCACCCTGTCGGACAGTAGGCTGCCTGACCATGGCCACGTGACCCGATCTAGACGCCAAGTTGCTTCTCAGCATGAGATCGAGTAAACGCCGCTAGTTGCCGATTGCACACAGTACGAGACAGCGAATGGTTCTATCTGACTGAATCGCCAAAGGGAAAAGCTCACACTCATGCTCGCCGAAAGCCAACTGAAAGCACATCAATTTCTTCGACTGCGTATAGTACATGGAATGAGAAAATTTTCGCGGAGTACGACAAGTTGACACCAATCACGTAGCAGTAGAGTGGTACATGTAAGTACAATCACAACAGAGAAAAGCTTGTTACTTTGAGTCCAAATAAGTTGCCCCTGCCTTCAAGGCTGCACTGCCCAGATCCTTCCAGGGTACGTTGCTGACGAAGTCAAAGAACCCGTGCTGTGCGTCCCTGGAAGCGTCATTGTCCATCTGACCTTCAGCATCAATCGAGAAGCCGAGTAAATTGGCAACGGTTTGGGTAGCAGAGACCACGAGTGGAATCCAGGAGAGGAATTGCTGCACGTCTGCCTCTTCCAAGTTGTCGTCCGGGTGCGCTTTCTTTATGGAACGAACTAATTCATCGATGCCAGCTTGCGCGTCCGATTTGACTTGATCCGAGTCCCTGTCATGCTTCAAGGCGCTTTTGACCGCTTCAAGCTGCTGCTTCGCGCTCTCGTCGTCGCTATTCTTGGTGATGCGTTCTTCCAACTTGGCCCTGTGGTCCTTGACAGCATTCTTCCAAACTAAGGTCTCGAGACTGTCGGGTGCCGTTAGAGTGTGCTGCACCACGGGAGGTGTGGGGGATCGAAGGAGACGGACGAGATCAAAGATGCTATTCTGTATCTGAACGGAGTCTAGTGGCTTGCCATCCGGCATTCGAGTAGGAGCGGAATGTGGTGCAGCGAGAGCATGCAATCTCCAAAGAATGTTTGCCGTCGCCATCAGACGAGTGAACCGATTGTCGTCCTTATTGGCGGCTGGTGTGTTGCTATTGTATTCTTCAATGGCCGCCGTCACGGACTTGACAAGCTCCGCGTCGAGCACTAATGACTATCAGAATCCGACTAAAGACATTTGTAGATCGGGCTTACCAGTATCTGACAATCTCTGGTCACTATTCCCGTTCCATTGTTCGCGAACGTATCGAAGATAAAGGAAGCGCCTGTAAGAGACATCGCCACTCTTGAGAGCCTCCTCCTGGTACTTGACAGACTCTCCGAACAGCTTGGCAAGGGACGTCTGGAACGCCCAAGTGCCGTCCTCCGCCGGCTTGTGAAGAGACGCCTTGGGATAGTGGAAAGCAAGCCAGGCCTTGTCGTAGTCGGAAAGTGATGTATTAATATCACAGCTTCGCCAATCTGCGTTGATCCCGTATGTAAAGTAACTGCAAAACGAAGTAAACAAAATGAATCTAAGAAAGCCGCATGGCAAGGATACGCACCGCATGACAGAACTGTCATCTAGCTTGGCAAAGTTCGACATACCACGATCGCCGTGTGAATGTTTCTGGTGCCGGAGTCTGCAGTCGTCGGCGGACTCGGCATCGTATCCGAGGTCAAAGCTCCTGCCTGATGGCTTATACTCCATCTCGTGGCAAAGTCCGAGCACATGGCCAATAGCATGGAGCGCGAGAGCCGTATTAACATCTGCAGAGGTCTTCCCTGAGTTTCTCTCCGCGTCCTTTTTCTGCTCAGGCGTCAAACCCTCGGTGCCCGGATCTGTCAGCAGATTCATATCCGGTTTGATCAAACCCAAATCCATCGTGGGTCCCTCTTCAACGAGTAAGGCGTCGGTACCGATAGAACTCCAGAAGGTCTTATCAGTGGTGAACGCAATCCTTATATTAGCGGGCTCGGTGTTCTTCTTGTCCCAGGCTTCGAACTTGATATTGGCATGCTTAGCGTATTCGTCCATCGCGTTCAACACGATAGCTATCTGCTTCGAGGTGTCGCTTGGCAGGGAGTCCTGCAAAGGACTGCCCTCACCGTCCACAAAAGCATAGGATATGACCTTTATTGATAGGCTTAGATGGATGGGACAAGGAAGAAAACGAAATACATACATGCCCATTTGGCCAAAACTTCGGTTCTTCCGTAGCGAAACAAGCTACATTTGGCTTGTCGGCCATGGAATGAGGGTGACGACTGTAGACACGAAGGCGGACGAAACGTTTGTGATCACAGTCGACGTAGACAGTCTTAGAGTTGGGAGGAGCCATGATTGTATGTGGCAGATGATGCTGAGATGGAGCGGGTAGAGATAACTGAGGAAACAGACATCCAGGTCGAAAGGGCGCGATCTTTAAGTAGGTGCCTCTGTCCCATCTCCAGAAATGGGCTCGGATATTTTCCTTGAAGGAACCGGTTTGCCAACCCCGCGTTTGGATCGCTTACCTGGTTCGAAATGCTCACGCGGCTCGAGAGCGAGATTCATTAACGACGGTCCAATATGGTAAATGTGGCCGGTAGCCAGGAGTTTTGCTCATAAACGGGCCACATTGGTTCGACCAGAGCAAGGAGGTCGGTCCGCCTGTCACCAGTACCGAACACTGATCGGCGATGGTTGAAACGTTGACCACGATCGGAGCGGAAACTTGTCATTCATGAACGCCACCGGTCCACCGGTGACCATCTCCACCGATTCTCCAGTCTCTTCTCACGCAATTTTGAACGAGACCAAATACCCCGAAGTCGCCGATCGACTGGTACAGTGGTACGTATACGACAGATATATACATATTGTGGGGGCAATGGCGTTATTTTGTTACTTTACATAATGTCAAGGCCCGAGGTGTGGACGTAGGGCAGCCGCATGGCCCATACCCGACTCAGCTGGGCCGAACCATAGTATGTACTGTGGCTGTCGGCCTGATGCAGGTGCCACGGTCTAGCCTTCGTCTCTGCATCGAGTGGATCTAGGGGAGCCACCGTATGACGGTATGAGGTTATTTCCTGCCCTGTGCCCCTGTCGTAGCTGTCCCTGAGAATTCCCTACACAGGAGTTCACGGTATCGGAAACATTCTTCGGTTTTATGGCGTTCAGTGTTGTCAATTGTGTTTGCGATGGAAAGGTACGAATCACGTTCGGGCGGCGTTATGCAAATCTCCATCTCGTCCGCACGACTCTTTAGACGGACCATCGTGCCCTCCCCGACTGATCAATCATCGTAGCTATGTCTGATACTGATACCACCATTTACACTTGCGCCCCGGTGTCCTACCGTTCGAACGATCTCGTATCCCCTCCGCCGGGACATAGAACCGGTTTCTTTGTCACCAAAAAAGAGAAGCTATGGAAGATTGGACATAATGTGAAGACCGATGACGGGACGACGGTAGGTCTGGCACTGGTACGAAGCGCTTTCGATGTTGCTCACGTAGCCCCCGACTATCCTAGATTCTCCTGTATGAATTCGTCACGCCAGACTCGGAGTATCCTGGACTCCGAGAAGTTGTTAAAGCGACCATCAGCGAGTGGGAGGAGTACGCAAACGTGAAATTCGTGGGAAAGGACGAAAATGATCCTTCCTCCAAGCCCGGCTCAGCCTCAGACTCCGACATTCGCATTCAATTTGGCCCGGGACCATCGTCATGGGGGTATATCGGTCCCTCCAACCCGAATGACAAGGTCACCGTATACCTTGGCGGGTTGCCAGGTTTTTCCCCTGAAAAGAGAAAAGGAGTCATCCTTCACGAGTTCGGACATGTGCTGGGGATGTTACACGAACACCAAAGTCCCGTTCGAGGAGGGGATATTGTTCTGAACGAGGAAGCCGTGTTCAAGTATTTTGGCGGCGATCGAATCTTCCTCAGACGACAAATTATCAATGTGTTCAACCATTCCGACTCGAACTTCAGCGAGTTCGACCCGAATTCTATCATGATGTTTGTCTGGTGTTCGAGCCCCACAATGCCGACTATGCTGACACCCGGTCTCTTGCTGATTTCAGGTACCCTCTTCCCGCGAAACTCATTCTAGAGGGAAAACCAGTCGCAGCCAACACTGAATTGTCCCGGCTCGATAAGGCCTATATACAGCTCGCGTATCCTCACAACAGCTCAGAACGGCTCCTCAGTGCCATGGGCACAATCGGCATCCCGGACTCAGATGCGTTGGATATCATCAAGCCGCTTATGGAGTCAGCAAGTGAAGACCAGGAGGACCTGACTGCTCGGCTCGAGAAGGTCAGAGACGCGTTTTTCGATTATAACAAGAACAACATCGAAGCGAAGGCTCTCTTGAAAGGTGGGTCGCCCTTCCTGCGGATTTGAGGTCTCATTTCCATGATGTTGGTATAGCGAAAGAAGCGGAAGCAGCTAGGGCAACCAAATATAGGAGGTGAACGTTGTAACCGCACTGAGAAATGATGTGAGAGGAAACTGGTATTCTCCTACATAGTATCGTCATTGTCAGATTTTCGCTTTTGGTCGTATCTTCACGTTCCTAAGTGAATTGCAATATTTGTGATGCCACGGTCGGGCGATGCACACGGTGCGGCTGAGTCGCGAAGACAAATGGTATTCGTTCTGATTCCCTGAGAATGTTGGATCATACCCCTTCGAAGTCATAATGACACCGGTTAGCCTGGGCCTTTGACCCCATACTGACGAGTCAACTCGAACGTCTCGGACTACTAGTAGCCTGAGCACTAGTACTGGTGAGTCGTCGAGCATCGATCAGTGCTCAGCTGTGGAGGGTGTCCCTCCGAGTCAGACGGGCCTCAGTGCACGTACAGTGCAATACGTTACATCGACACGTGCCAGTCATATCTCAGCTCCTAACAAGATCTAAATCGTACACTTCTAAGATCTTACCACTACATCCAAGCCTTCGAGAATCGACTCGGAGATGTGACTCCATGTCCACCGACCACACTAGAACGGCCCCCATGTGACCCTTCTTCCTCACATCCACCGCGGTCCTCGCAGGCACTCAGTGCCACTCACACGTATGTGTCGTTATCAATACTTCAGCGCCGTTGTTTCGTCCGATGCATCTATTACGTCGGATAGGCCGCGCAATATTGGTATGTCCATTTGGACTGCCAGGGTGGATTTCAACGTGTGAGAATTCATCGTGTTGACTTTTGTACGTGTGCTTAGATCAGCGATCGGCGTTCCGTGAGTGCGAGATTGATCGATCGATCGATCAGGCTCCGGGGGGCACTGACGGATCCATTGTTCTCTGTCACAATTCGACAGACCTGACCGGAATCACACCCACATTAATTATCGCCAAACCAGTGGCAGGAGCCTATGAGAATGCTCAGATCGTCTTCCCCTGACCCCCTGGATCCGAACAAGAAACTTGAATGATCCCATCCGAAATTCGATTTATAAGTTCGCCATAGCTTTTGGGATGCCCCCAAGTATCCGGACCCCGTTTTATTGGCATAGTGAGTATTCGTCGCAACTGTGTGAGCCCTCGATTGCTTACCGGACTCACTGAGAGATCGCTACCTAACGCTTGACTTCTGAGCCCACCGCAAACGTACAACATGGCCACTACTACCGAGGTGAAGAACGATACACGCGTATCCCATGCGTGTGCACCAGCACCCTATCCCCCTTCAACGGATGCAGGCCGCCTGGGGTCAAACGACAATAATAGAGGTTCCTTTGTCATGACTACGCTCGACAGGATCTGGAAGATGGGTTATGTCAACAGCGCATTCAAGAACCACGAAGATGTGATGGTGCCTTCCAAAGGACAGGGAACGACGGTATGTCCATACTCCGGGCCTGTAGTTGCCCTCGATACGAAGTGGGTTGCATTAATCCAACAACTGTACCTTTTTTCAGGTGATCAGCTACCGCTACATTGACCCGTTGCCCATCTCACCCGAGAAGCAAGAGGCTATGGTGAAGGGCATGGGTGTATGGCAGAACTACGCGAACGTCCTTTTCATAGAGCACCCTCAGGACGACAACACCGCTACCGCTGACATCAGAATCAGCTTCTGCACTACCTCCGGCACATCGTGGAGCGCGGTTGGTGCTACCAAAACAGAAGGCGGTGATGGGGCCGATAAATACGGCGCCACTAAGCCGACGATCAATCTCGGAGTGTTAACGGATGGTAAACCGCTGAAGGAACAAGCTACGATCCTTCACGAGCTCGGACACGTTCTTGGAATGATGCACGAACATCAGAGCCCTGCCAGAGGAGTCAAGATCACGTTGAAAATAGACGAGGTTTACAAATATTACCGTCCCTTCCTCGGCTTCAACGATAAACTGGTGAAGTCTCAGGTCATCGACGAGTATAAGCAGAGCGAATCGAACTTTAGTCACTTCGACCCAACTTCGATCATGATGTGCGCTCAGTTTTCTTGCTTAAAATGTCGACACTAATATACCTGGTGGCCTTCCAAGGTACTTTATGCCCGCTCATCTCAACGTTGAGCAGGTAGAAGTCCGTCCGAACTTGAAACTGTCGGAACTCGATAAAGCGTACATCCAACTTGCGTATCCCCATAACAATTCAGGAAGACTCCTTTCGGCTATGGGCGTCATCGGCGTCCCGGAGTCCGACGCACTAAAGATCATCGAACCGATCTCGATCTACGCTACCGGTGACGAGAGCTTGAAGAAGGAGTGGTGGGACAAGATCAAGGGGGCTGATGACAGCGAGAAGGAACCTGAATTGAAGCACTTTCTCCGTGAGGTCCGTAAGGCATTCTTTGACTACAATAAACGCAACATCGAGGCACAAGCTCTCCTGCAAGGTGGGTCTGACCCTCGATTCTGAGAGTTTTACGTCTCTCATGCCGTATGGTTTGTTAGTCAAGAAGAAAGCGGCTGGCATTCAAGACCCCTTGAAGGATCCGAGTCAGTTGACGACTCAAGCACAAGGAGTTGAGTCAGCTGACGACTCGAGTGCCAAACCGGTGAAGCCCAAAGAACCGCTCGCTGCGTGAACTTGAAGAACTTGCCTCATGATTACGCGCAATGTTAATGAGGTCTCTAGCACCATGTACCTCTGCGAGCGACAAACAAATATCTCGGCTCGTTGGCGTCTCCCAGTGTACCTTTGTTGTAACCATAAATAATGATAAATTCGTGACCCCGTATATCGTTGCACTACATTTTGGAGTTCAATTTATGTCATGTTGAAGATCATCAACAAATTGTTCACTTTCGTGGAGAGGAATGTCGTGGTCGTGGTTCGATATTGATAATTTCCTGGAATTCCCGAAGCGGCCACCTGATCCCGCCCTCTCTGACTTGGTACATTCGACTCAGTGCGGCTGACCGAGAACGACGGCTCAGCGCTCATCTCTGAGGAATGAAACGCAGACACGAAAGTTGTAATAGAAGTCAACTTGATGTGATTGATGGAAAGTGGGTAATTGACACACAGAATACGAGAGGACGGCATCTGGCTGCGGATCAGACTCGGATACGGACCGCGTAGAATGATATTCAACGACTCCAGCATCCCCTGAGAACCGGAGCTCGGTGAACTTGACCAGTAGCGGTCCCTGAATCAGCCTTGAGAAAGGGTCCCGGAAAATGGATGTGAGTCTAGGCAGGTGACGGTATCTGGAGCGACGTTGAGTCACTACATGAACGCCGATCAAAGCAAGACTTATGGATGGTAAACGCGTTCCGAACCTAGGGATTGCGCTTATAGCCGTGATTTTTTTTACGCGCGTAGCCCTGGGTCTGAGGGAATGATGGCGTTATTAGGGGCGGGAATCACTTGGCTGGTCACCCACCTCGTGGAACCTGATGCTGGCAGGTCTCACCGATTTCGTTCTGCTCCTTGGTCGCATCCTGTGAGTCAGTCACGCAGATCTAAAAACGCGTTGTGACTACACACATGTACCAAATTGAAACGTTAGGAGTCTTGGGACGTACCTTCCCCTTGGGCCTTGTCCTGTGCCGGTTGACGTTGTCAATGTTGAATGCACGTTGCACGATGAACCGGTTCAAACTCAGATTAGCCAAAGATCACCCTGTGTTCTTTACCAAACTGTTCACCGTACCGTTCATGCCATCAATCAAAGAGTCAATGCAACCGAGTTCTCAATTATCACTATTCGCTCCATGCTCGCCAACGAATCGCCATTACGATATTTCCCGACCTCTCCTACCACATGCATAACCACAAATGGATAGCGGTGTTGAAATCAACCCCTTCGTGGAGCACGAGGTGAGCAGTATCGCTCCATGGCTCGTCAAATCGGTTCTCAAACTGGATCCGACCGACGTCAGCTGTTTATTTTATTTTCGTATTTGTGGTTTGTAACTTAGACAATTCTCATCCGCGTTAACTCGCCATCACCAGGTATGCATCAGGCAAGAAGAGAAGGAAGAGTATCAACTAGGAACCATGCTAGCACACCAAAGTATAAAGGAGTCGTCTCCACCTAACTCGCAGTTCACTCAGTTTCTGCTTGTGAATTTACTACGCACGAGAATGTGCCATCAACGTCGCTTTACTCGTCTTCGCATTTATACTCCTCCGTGTGTTGGAAACGATGAAGCTGACTCCAACAATCCGTCCAAGTTCCTCGTCCTTGAAGAATCGAGATTGTGGTCCAACCAAACGGTTCGTGTTTCAATTCGTCCACTTTCCTCGTCTGAGCTGGTTCTAAATTCAGAATATCACGTATTCCTTCCTCGACAAGGAAACAGGGGACCTTGAACTGTATCAGAAGAAGGCCTTTGTGACTACTGCGATGAATGAATATACTAAGTATGCCAACGTCAGGTTCGAGGAGAAAGATGGGAACGCCACGAACATAAGGATCAGCTTCAATTCGGAAACTGAGGATGGTGCTTTGGTCGGCACCGATGCTTTGATGATGAACTCAGGGTCTACCGTAAACTTGGGAAGGATAAACTTGGGGGGAGATGTGAAGAACAACTTTGCGATCGCTCTTCATGCCATCGGGCATGTGCTTGGCCTATTGCATGACGTCGAAGGCAAAACGACAAACTTTGAACAGTTCGACGGCTCTTCTGTCATGGCGTGAGCCCAATCCAATTTAATGTAACATTCTTGCCTGCTCATATCTCATAGCTACTCTGATGATAAAATCGGCGGTCATGCCGAGCTTTCCGATAGCGACAAAGCCTGGCTTACGCTCAACTATCCCAGAGCTCCGCTTAACAATACTGGGGGACCAGACGACATCTGGACAGCCCATCGGTCGCTCCGCGTGCTCAATGTCAATTCACACTATTCGTCGAAGATCCTCGAAGCCGACGGTCTTTCGGAGAGGCGCTTTCTTTACTGTCAGTTTCTTGCAACTGCGCAGGCAGCTGTTGGAGAAGGTATTTCAATTTCCAGGTTGCACTAAGACATAAGCTCTAATTAGAAAATAGCCAGAGGTCTAGACGACGTTAAAGGGCTGCTTGGCATTCACCCAGTAGCCGTTCCCGGTGACAAAGGAGACGTTCTCTGGAACCTTCAGGTTCAGACACGACCAACAACGGTGCCCGGTCGTATGCTCCAAGATGAAACGCCGCATCCGGCCGAGGTCGAGCGATACGCATTCACCCTTCTCCGTGCCTTTGGGACCTCGGTTGACCCCTTACCATCCACTCGCACACCGAAATCCAACCTCGACCAATACCATGATGTGTTAGCCCGCGTTCAATCTTTTCTAGAGGTCGGAAGCCCGCCTGCGTCCGAGAGCGACGAAGAACTCCCACCCTTGACTCGCGCGGAGCTGGACAAGCTGATGGCAGAGTTACCCGGAGAGCCGAATCCGAATGTTACTGACATCGCGGGCGTCCAACATGGACTACTTCAAATATTCCAGAACCCCACTATATTGAAGACTCTTCGTTCCCTTTTCCTCAACCCGAAGAGTTATAACGTCGAAGAGTCCCACCCTGGGCTTACGCAAGGTCTTTTGCAGATGTTGAAGAGCGCCCCGGCAGGAGATATCTTCCAGGAGGTCTATCATCTATGTTTCGCTTCATATTTGGTGCACGATTTCTATGGAAGGGAGGAGAAACTTCAGAAGAAGCACCAAGAACTTTTAGAATGTCTTCTCCCTGCAATCGTCTCAACGGGGCAGCGCTGGGAACTCAAATGGGGTCCAGTTGTATGGAAAGAGAAACCTGACGATACCGCCGGCGGTCCTGACCTCGTTTGGTATGTCGCCTGCAACTCCTCGGTCTCCTCGTTGAAAGGCGAAGATCCCCAAGCGACCTACGTCGTCGCTATTGCTGGAACTCAAATGAGGTCCGATCATACTTGGCTCCGGTCGAACCTCGACGTGACCTCTGTCACCGAATTCATAAACTGGGTGGATGGCAAATTCAAGTTGACTTCGACGGTGAATGTCCCACACGGCAAACCGTACATCGCAAAGGGAACAGCTCGTACCGTTGGCCGACTCCTCACCGAACAGGCACCCCGCAACGCGATGATGGGGGGACAGACGCTACGTCAGTTTCTCGAATCCATCCCCGAAAGCTCGAGGGTTGTCATTACAGGACACAGTCTAGGAGCTGCCCTGACTCCCACCCTTGCCCTCGCGCTAGGCGAAGCCGGAATTATTTCGTATGATCGCATCCTCACATACCCCATTGCTGGACCCAGTCCGGGAAACCACCTGTTTGCCACTCGCTTTTCCAACAGCTTTCCACCCAAGCCTTACTCTCCCCTTGGCGAAGATCACAAAATTTGGAACCTCAACCTCGTCAACAAGTTTGACCCTGTTCCTTATTTCTGGTCCCCTGCGAAGTTGCGCACTCTCCACCAAGCGATCCCCGGATTTCTTTTCAGGAGTATTGACTACATGGTTGGAATTTCCTCCAGCATCATAGGTGACCTCCAGGAGGCCAACGTGGAGTACACGCCTATCCAGAGTCAGTCATTCTCCTTACGCCTGGAGAACGTTCTAGACAACCACAGCCGCGCATATCACGAACACATCGGAATCACCCCGCCGGCGCCTCGTGAAGTGCTAAAGTAGCTTTCTTGGGTGAAAGTGATAGTTTCTGGAGAAAAGGTAGCACGCTTTGGGGATGGCATACATCGAAGGTGTGCTCGTAGCTGTGACATGTTTCTCGTTGTGTAGTAATCTTTGAATCGACCTCGGGAAAGGATTCTAGAAAACTGATGCTGTCAAGGCAGGCAACGATATCTGGGCGCATTAGTACACAAACACCGATCAAAACAGGACATGAATGGTAAACGCATCCTGAACCCAGGGATTGCGCTTACTGGTCCGTAACCCCTGGGCGTGATTACAGTTGGATAGGAAGTTACTTAGGTTGAAATTTGGAATGACGATGCGTTGGGTACAGTAATTCCGTTATGCCCGCTTCGTACCCACTGGCACCGAACTTCAATGCCGTTTGTCAGTCAGCCACTTCGTGTGAGTGAACCCAGAATCTCAGTGCGCAGCCCGATGTCTCGCCAATTTGGTCTGCTCCTCGGTTGCGTCTGTGGGAACCACTGCAGAGACGTGTCATGTATGGATGTACCGAATTAGAACGTTGGAGCGTACTTACTTCGCACTTTATCCTGTGCAGGTCGAACTGGTCCAAACTTAAGTTTAGCACTTTGAGGTTGGCAAAAAATCTGATAAGATCGATCAAATTGGTAGTCGCCTCAGCTTCGAGAAAAGACCGTAAAAATGACTACGATGGCCTTCAGGGGCAAGCGAAATCTAGATACGGATTGCATGATACCGTCCCATACTAGGAATCATTGTGATTCGCCTCGTGTGTTGGAGCCCGAACTTCGTGAAACGACGGGAAGGAACCCTTTCCCCTGTACCATCATCTCGGATGGACAAGTACTTATGTGAGTCGCCACTCGTAAACGAATCCTGCTCTGAATTCGAATTCGGAACTTCGTGTTCCCACTGGCACCGGTACTGGCAAAAGTTTTGGTCATGGGAAATTCCAAGCCCCAGCCTTACGCGGAAGGTGGTCCATTCAGCCCATCATCATCGACGTAACTAACCGGTACCACGACATTCCCACTACCATGCATTATTCAACTGCTGGTAGCTCGGTTCGAAAAAATTCGAACCACCCCATTTCAAGGTTCAATCGTTAGCGATCATTGGAACGTTGGTTGTTTTATTTTATTTGTTTTTTTGACGAATCCCCGTTCGGATCTATTCGTCCCCATCGAACGCACCCACCGGGGAAAACGGAAGAAGCATCCATGCTAGCACGCGAAACTATAAATGGGTTCCCTCCATCGATTTCAAGTCATACTTAACTCGTTCAGAGTCGACTTTCTGTTTACGGATAGAACCACGCCCGAGAATGACCACCTGTGATCAACGTCACTTTGTTCGTCTGCGGATCTATAGCGACGAAGTTACTAGTAGCAATAGTAGCACCACTGGCAAGTACCTTGTCCTCGAAGAGTCGAGGTTATGGTCTAATCAAACGGTTCGTGTTCCATATCACTCTCCTTTCTTCGTCTGAGTTGGTCACAAATTCAGGACATTATATATTCCTTCCTCGATGATGGGTCCGAGGACTCACTCGACCTTTACAAGAAAAAGGCTTTTGTGATTACCGCCTTCGAGGAATACACCAAGTACGCCAACATCAGGTTCTTGCTCGCTGAGGAGCAGGATAGGAATGCCGCACACATAAGGATCAGCTTCAAGCCTGGCACTGAGCATGGGGCGATGGTAGGCACAGACGCTTTGATGGTGAATGCGAGCCCCACTGTAAACATGGGAGGGATAGACTTGGGGAGGGACGACAAGAGTAATTTTGCGATGGCACTTCATGCCGTTGGACATGTACTTGGTCTCTTGCATGAGATCGAAGGCGACTCGAAGAACTTCAAACGGTACGACAGCTCTTCTGTCATGGCGTAAGTCCAACTCCCATTAAGTGCGAAATCCTTTCACAACCGTGTTTTTAGGTACTCTGGAGAAGTCGGCGATCGCATCGAGCTTTCCGACAGCGACAAAGCCTGGCTTGCGCTTAACTATCCCAGAGCTCCCGTTAACATGTCTGTAGGACTAAAGGACATCTGGACTCCTCGTCGATCCCTTCGCGTGCTTAATGTCGATCCCACTTATTCGGCGAAGATCATCAATACTGACGACCTGATGGAGAGGCGTCTCCTTTATTGCCAATTTCTTGCGTCGGAACGGAATATTTCGGGAGAAGGTATCTTAATGAATTCCTGACCATATTGGATGTTGGCTCTAATGGTTACCAGTCAGCTCTTCGACTGATTTTAAGAAGGATCTTGGGGTATATCCAGTGGCTATTCCCAGTGAAAAAGGAGTCCCTCTCCGGAGACTGCAAGCTCAGACACGACCAACAGCAGTTCCCGGTCGTCTGCCCGACGATGAGACGCCGCATCCGGTTGAGATCGAGCAATGCGCATATTCCCTCCTCCGTGCCTTTGGAATCCCGCTCGACCCTTTAGCCCCCAGTCAAACGCTGAAATCTAATCTCAACCGACACATTGATATGTTCGCGTCCATCCAAGCTCTCCTGGAGGCGGCGGACATGCCAGAGTCTGGCAGTGATGAGGACCCGCCGCTGGAGGAAGTGTTGACTCGAGCGGAGTTGGACGAGGTCATGGCACAGTTACCCGGAGTGCTGAATCAGGTTCCTACCTTCCCTTGGAATCCTGACATCGCCCCTCCGCCGGACGTCCAACATGGACCACTTCATTGGATCCGGTGGCGTGCTGTGCGGAAAATTCTCCGTTGGCTTTCCCGCATGGTATCACGGAAGAGCCACGACGTCCGGCGCCTCCCCCCTCATACCACTAAAAACATTTTAGACAATTTGGAAAAGAATATCGCACAAGACATCTTCCAAGAAATTTACCACTTATGTTTCGCTTCAACACTGGTGCACGACCTCAATGGAACGCAGGCAGATCTTCAGGCAAAGCACCAGGAATTCTTAGAAGGTCTCCTCCCGAGAATCAACGAGGCGGATAGCAATTGGGAGCTCAAGTGGGGCCCCGTTGTGTGGAAAGAAAAACCTGACGATACCACCGGCGGTCCTGACCTCGTCTGGTACGTCGCCTACAATGCCTCGGTCTCGCCTCTGGGAAATGCAAGTCAACACCCGACCTACGTCATTGCTATCGCTGGAACCCAGATGAGGTCTATCTACACTTGGCTCCACTCAAACCTTCACGTGACCTCTGTAGCCGACTTCGATAACTGGGTGGCGAACGGATTTGAGCCAAAGGCGACGATGAATGTCTCACCCGACAAAGCGTATATCGCGTTGGGTACAGCTTGTACCGTCGACCGACTCCTTACTGTACCGGCACCCCCCGGTTCCAAGTCGGCAGGACGCACGCTTCATCAGTTCCTCAAATCCGCAGCACAATCCCAAGTCACCAGATTCATCATTACTGGGCACAGCCTCGGTGCTGCTCTGACTCCGACCCTTGCTCTTGCTCTGGACGAGGCCGATATAATCTCACGTGATCGCATCCTCACATACCCCATTGCTGGGCCCACTCCGGGAAACAGCGTGTTCGCCACTCGCTTTTCCGAAAGATTTCCACCCAAGGGTGACCACACCGAAGCCGGCAGTTACAAAGTCTGGAACCTTAATCTCGTCAACGAGTATGATCCAGTCCCTCATGCCTGGTCCTTTAGCAAGTTGCGGACTCTCCTCAAGATGTTTCCCGGATTCCAGTTCAAGCTGTCTATCCGCGTCATTGTCTACTGGATTTTTGATGACCTTGTGCGCGCTGGCGTGGAGTATACGCCTATCCAGAGCCAGCGCTTCTCGTCGTCCGTTGATGGGGTTTTAGAGCAGCACAGCGGTGCCTATCATGAACTTGTTGGAATCACTCCGCCGTCGCTTCGCCACGTGTTGACCTAGAATGGGGAGTACACTCGTAGGGAAGCTGTACGTTGGAGCTCAAGCGTCCTCAAAGGTAGAGTGACTCGAAGATATGTAGTTTGTTTCTGTCACGTTCTCGATCTGTATACTCAGTAAAAGCTGTGCGTCGGGCATGTATCCTCTGTTCTGATGTTTTCTTTTGTCGAATGTGATGTGAATAACCGTGACCAGTATGCAATCACCAGTTCAATACGAAGCACTGGCACCTACAGTGATGGATCGTCGGTCATATCAACGATCCCACCACTGTGCGGTGATTACCATCATTTTTAAGAGTGTACGGTGCGGACACACAACCAGAATCGCAATACGATGGGACGAGCGCATCGTCATCGATTCCAGGCAAGAGCACCGACTGTAGCCAGAAGGGCTAATATAACTCCCTTCCGTATTACTCACCAAGCACCCCGGTTTCCTCTTGGATGGGTTCGGCCTGCCTCGTCGTTTCAGCTGACCAAAGGGTCCCATCAGACATGGCGGCTGAGTCAGGCAACGTGTTAGAGCGTGAATAGGTCGGAGAGACGTGCACAATCTATTAGGGATTGCTTGATCAAAGTCGCCGCATGGAGTATCGATGCTCGATGCTTCCTCTGGTACGAAAACATGGGGTTTCACTCATCGCGTGACGGGGACTCACCAGTTCGACAACGGTTGGCGGGTTGGCATCACCCCATTAGACTCTTCGGATGAATGGAGGGTTGTGCGTCCGAAACCTACCCAAATGAACGGCATCATAGTGACAGCACAGATGTACTTCATGACGCCGTCTCCTGGGCTCACACGACCCATGACTTACGAGTTCAAGGTAGAGGAAGACGTCGTGCGAAACCTAGCAGGGGAGTCAAAACATATATCAGTGGAATCCAAATCGCCACTGGACCAAGACAAAAACTGAGCTAGAACCCATTCGCCCCACCGATTTTCCGCAGAGGAGTACGGTGATGTCCGAGTCGACTCGGGGTTCCACAGGCACCCCAAACTGGCTTGCCAGTTGTTCTTGGGCCAATCGTATGCATGAGAGTTGAGCCTCTCGCCTTCCTCCAATTCAAGCTCGCGGTCTCGCATCGAGGTCGCCAACTCCTGGGTTCTGTGATGGACATCCTAACCAGTATACGATGGGGGTGATAAAACCGTCCAGAACGAAGGCGCTGTTGCCGGGCTAGTAAGTACCAATGTCACGGTGAACGTGATACACGGCAAATAATCCAGTTCCAACAATCATACGGTTCGCCGCAACGCACCGGAAAAGCCCGGGTAGGATATATGCGTGGTAGGGAAGTGTGATGTGTTGTTCCACAGAACATGTCGAGGGGCATTGGTTTGACGTCGCACTGGAACCCCGTCTTGTCAACCGTTAGGGAAACATACCTCGAGAACGATGTAGTGCCAGTGGAACGCGCGTCCCATTTCGACAAGAGTTCGCTTCAAGATCGCATTCTGAGGTTCGTGCGACTATTTGAATGAGAAGTCGGATTGGCACGTAGTGGTGAACGATGCCGGAGACCAGAGGTGTGAACCACGAAGCCCATTGCAAGGCTTCATTCAGATGGCGAGCACGTG
>JBBPMU010000121.1:0-58520 GCA_038090475.1 Wakefieldia striispora | reverse complement strand
CTGCTCGTTGAGGGAGGCGACCGTGTGATCCCCGTCCCTGGAGACGGCTGCTAGCTGCTCGCGGAAAGAATCGAGCTCCATTGACTGTGTCTTGTCGTGTTGCTCGAGCTCGATGATGCGCGAAGATGATGTGGCCAGGTCATGCTGGAACTCGGTAATCTTCGCTTGCGCACTGGCAAGCTCTTTCGATTTAACGACATCTGAACGCTCCCACTCCTCGAGTTTGTCACGAAGCCGCTCAAGGTCTTTTTGAGTCGCTTCAAGCTCCCCTGTTTTGGTGGCACCCAACCGTTTCAACTCCTCGACTTCAGACGCGAGAGACGAAAGATCACAACCTTTGCGGGTCAACTCGTCCCGAAGCTGATCCCGCAGAGAACCAAGTTCTTCGTTATCTTTACGCCCAGCAACGATCGTACGATCCCTTTCATCGATCATGGATACCTTGGTTTGCAGTTCATCGCGCGCTAAGACGAGTCTGCTTGACAACGCATCGTGAGCCTGCTCGAATTCTTCGATTTGAATAGATGCAATGGAAAGGTCATGCTCGAGAAGCTCGTTCTTTCTGAGTTCGGTGGCAATCTGCTGCGTTTTCTCAGCGATTTCGTATGTAAACGAAACGATAGTGCGATCTTTCTCCTCCTGGAGCGACACTGCCACCTGCAACTCCTGTCGGGCAGAGTTGAAAGCTCTCGATAATTCCTCGTAATGTCCCTGAAGGTTGGTAATCTCAGAGGCTGAAGCGGCTATATCCGACGAGAGTTTCTCCAGTTCGGTGACTGAGATAGTAATGAGCCCTGTACGCTTAGCGAACTTTTGCTTCCAGTGTTCGATTCGTGTGGTGATGGTGATGAGTGTTGTCGTGATACTGGTTATCGTGGTTGTGATCGTAGTGAATGTGGAACCGGTTTCCCCTGTCTGCGCGATCTCTGTAGGGTTACCGCGGAGAGAATTGAGCTCAGCCTGGAGCTGAGCGACCCGAGAAGTGGAAGCAACCACCTCCTGCGAAAGCTCCTCGTTTGCCCTTTGAAGTATCGCGACCCTTTCTTCAGAGGCACGCCTATAACCCTCGCATTCGTTCGTCAAAAGAGCGAGCATGCGATCCTTCTCTTCACGGTGCAGATGCTCCATCTGAAGGATTTGTTCTCGCACAGAAAACGACAGTTTTGACAGAGTCCCGAGACGTCGGGTTTTGGCAGCCGATGAGACAGGTTGAGCTCTGCGGGGAAGGCCTCTTTCTCGGTAGAATGACGGTTTCCTCTGTACCCCGCCTTCAACCAGCGGCCGCACCTCGCATGGCTGCTGGAAAGGAGTGATCGGAAAGGAATTGGGGGGCCAGTCTTGCTGGGATAGTACGGTTCCGCTTCCCATCGTAAGTACCATGCTTTCCTGTTCCTCGATCGGGGTAGTGGTGATAACAGGGCTAAGAATACGGTGTGTCTTCTCGACCGCTAAATCGCTGAGGTCTGAGGCGACATCGGTGAAATCAGCAAAAGGTGTGAGATCACAAATGAACTTGATTGTCATTCGTACCTGATTCGGGCCCATACTGGCTTGTCTCCAACGCAACGGAGGCGGTTTGGACATACTGTTGAGATTGCTATTAGAGAACGATTCACATTAACCAAGATTTCATCAGAATGCATGTTTCGTTACCTCAATGCTATGAACTTTGACTGCCTCTGTGCCCGAACTGGCGGGCCCCGAGGTCACCTTCCATAACGGTATCTCGGAAATACTCGTGGATGTAAAGTCGTGACTTAGATCGAGTGTTGATTGTCCTTTGGTTTCCAGTGGTGCTGGCTGCGTTAGAAAGTGGATCAGAAATGCTTATGCACGAGGGTGAGTTCGCGTACCTGATAGGCTTTTCTTGGCTGTTTCGGTTCCCCGCCAAGTGTGTCGCCCAGGGTCGACGAAGGAAATAGGGAAGTGAGGCGGAGCATATCCGCGAAGGGTAACGACACCTGGAAGAACGAGTATTAGGAAGGCAATTGCAAAGCAGGGTGGTGGCGTACTCTACGTGACGAGGATGTCTAAACACTATTGAGATATCGAGAGCATTCTAGTGAGTAGGCTATATATCAGAAATATCAGAAATATGATCAATATCCACGCGTATACGTGGGCGCAATGCCTGTAGATCTGTGGCGAGAACATGGGCTGAGGGCTTGAAACTGGCGCTAATTACAGGGCGCGACGATGATAAACCACTCGTAATTTACACGTGAGATCCCAATACACGAGGCATTCAGTCTTCGACAAGATGTTGATCAACTTCGTGGACTTGGCAGAATCATTTCATTGCAGTGCGAGCCCAGTCACAGGTAGCTGGATCGCAAAGCCAAACCTCCGAGTCTGCCTCTCCGACTTAACGTTTTCGATGACGACCCAGAGAATAACCTGAAAAGTACACGACAATGAATCGTCATTGCGCAAAATAGTAAGTCATGTAAACACTTGCACCTCATGAAAGTTGCTGTGGTGCTTTTCCTGGATCGTGCGAGGTAGTCGGCGGAACTAGCAACCCGTTACCGCGTGTTTGATGAGACGAGGAAGCGGAGCGTAGTTGATAGACGCCAGTGGTAAACAGTAGATTTCACCAAACTGGGTGAACCTCCGTCGCGAAAAAGGAAAGGACAGCCTGTTCCCAACAACATCAACCCTTCTCATGAGAAGCTTCCGTGATTACCATTTTAGCACTCAACACCTGATCTGGCAAGTGATACGGGACAGGGTGTTAAAGCCCTGATGGCAGTCACGGTGAAACGTTCATTTACGCCCAAGCCATGGGCGTTCGCAGATAACTTGCAATGAAGCGTGTGCCAGCGGGAATGTGCATGAATTGAAGGTTGAAATGGTCCCGGTCGAATCAATCAATTTTCGAAGTTCTCGGATGCGGTGATTGGTATGAACCTTGTGTGCATCCGAATACGTCGCAGTAGAACCCTGAAGTCGTTTCTCTTTCCGCATTCTTCGTGCCAGGCTTCTGCACTTCTGCCACCAGTGCAGCCGTTTCACGAGTGTGCCCGACAAGCTATGATTTCTGGAGATTTCCGAAGGTACGATCCTCCAGGGTCAGCTCAACGACTGGTTTCCTCGATATTACCGGCGAACATCCACTCCATCCCGGCCGTATCCAAAGGCACCTCCCACTCCCCTAACTCATCGGCTAGGCGTAACCGCATCATACCGGTGGGCCGGATGCACCATGGCTTGTCGAGGCAGTCATAGTAAAAATAGGTAAATGCATACTGCCCTACAGGAACCTCATGTCGGAGCTTTTCAGGGAAATACTGGTCTCACCGGCAGCCTGGCATGCGGACGCCTTGCTCGTATAAAGGCGAGCTTTGGGCACGGGCACGTCAGTTAGAATGTCGGTTCCAACCCCTCATTCGTACCGGTGCGCGACTTGCCAGAGTACATCCGTCGATCCAAGGAACCTCGTAGTATTCATTGATGGAACGTCTAACAAACCCGGCGACAAGGTGACTTACCTGCATCACGATGTTCCATAGCTGACTAGTCTGTTGGTAGAATACGAACGTCTTCAAACTGTTCACCGACATCGCACCCTCAACGGCGAATGGCGCTGAGATTGAACAGCCCAAACGCTATTTGATGGGCATAGGAGCCCATAATATCGACCATGTACCATCTTCACTAAGCCGCGTGAGAATGACTATCGCTGGTTGTGTTGAGATGGCATTCGCTGGGTTCGTTATCTTCATATATCACTGTTGACCTACTGGACCTATTGTTATAGGAATGTCGGGGAGAATATAAAGAAAGCGTATGATTGGTTAGTAGATACTTATCGGGAGGGAGATCGGATATACCTGTTTGGTACGTTCAGTTCGTGACTAGCTTTACGGTACCAGGTGGTAATTCCTGCAGGCTTCTCTCGAGGTGCATACCAAGTGCGGGCGCTTGCTAGTATGATCCATGAAGTAAGCACGCAAAGAATCGTCTTACATATACATGGGCGACGAGTGATTGAATTGTGCCTGAATAGGTTGGTTTGGTGAAGGCGAAGGGGGATTGTGAAACGTCAGTACCTCCATCGTTGCGTCCTGGAGGTCTCAAACCTCAGCTTGTAAATAGGGCCTATGGGCATTACCTCTCTATCGATTTCTATAAGCCACAGGGACGACCGTTGATAACCCAATTCAAGACCGAATTCTGTTGGCCGGGCGTGAGGGTTCATTTCATTGGGGTTTGGTATGTTTATTCCTTCCATCGTACTTTTGGTAACGCACCGAGCTAATTTCGTCCAGGGACACTGTATCGTCCTTAGGTCTCATCAAAAAGGATGTTCATGTCACCGCCTCCGCCTCGGTGACAAATGCATGCCATTTCCGACATGCGCTTGGCCTCGATGAACTTCGAGTAAAGTTCCTACCTGAGTACTTCGGGGAGATGAATGCTCATCATAGCAATATACGAAGTCCCAGACTCGCCGTCAGCGATGTTGAAGAAGTCTGGTTCGCGGGCAGCCATCCTGATGTGTACGTTACATACTGAGTTGTACATAAGATGATCCTGATGTCCTAGTGTCCAGCGGCGGGATCAATTGTAAACAGAATCCGATGGTAGCCCACTGTGGAGGAAACTACTCTGGATTTTGCATCGGCCACGCTGGTAATGTGACATTCGGGTGGATGAGAAAAGAGGCTGCCGCCAATGGTTTAGTTTTCAAGTCAAACGAGTCCGCCTGGGACCCACAGGATGTCGATCTCGGTACGAAGGAGTCGATGACGTTTTGGTGGAAAATTCTGGAAGCATTTCCTATTCGCCATCAGGTATCTTTCAGTGGCACTGGTGAACATAAGTGGAGGTAACGTCATCCTCATATAGATTTGTTTCATTTTCTGAGCCTTGTCTGTAGATGGCACCTCTGTCGTCCTCGATCGGTCATTCCTAGCCAACGATTTCATCCTTCCATCTTTTCAGCGGACATATATACACCCCATGCTACTTTAGGAAACAGCGCCCGTAACCCGGTTGCTCTGCAAAGATCCTTGGATACGACTGCATCGCTGGATGAACGAACAAAGACAGGGTTCTTGGAATCACTGCTTAAAGATCAACGAACGACGCTTGATTCTCTCGAAAAGGTCTTATTCCTTATTGATTCCAGTAAGCTCCATCCTTCGCAACCTATCGCTAACCGACTCATCGGGTACACTATTGATATTGAACTATGAAGCTTTAGATAACGGGCAGACCCAAACACAAGTGCGGCCACAGTGGAACTTATCGGACTTTCAAGATCCGCCATTTGCCAAATATGTCCTCACTGTCATCTATGACGTGACTTGTAGGTTATCATTTAGTCCTGGACGCCCTGCACTAACTCTGCTTATTCTCTGCGATAGCCAACGTCGGTGTTTCCGAGGAGTTACTAAATGGTGCAAGAAACTCTCTCTGCGACATCTTGCGGTCTCCCCCCGATCCCCTGGAATTCACCCGAACCCTCTATGTTCTACGGTTCTCGGCAAAACACCCAAGACTCCGGATGCGTTTTATTGACGACGATGTAACTGGAGCTTTGATGGTTGCACTAGAACGGACCGCCAAAAGTCCCAGCGAGATCCTATTCCCACTAGTGACAGACTGTCTATGCTACCTCATTGCCGATGGTGCGCCATGATCAATACGGGTCAGTATGTAGCTTATCCTTTTGCAGAGAACCTGAGTCGCGGTGTCATCAATCGGTTCCATGCTACACCGGATGGAACTGGAATCACCCAGACAAGAATATCGTTAACATTGGACGTGAAGGGTAACGGTGTGCTATTGGTCCTGTATGCGGTTGATTTACACGCTCATCGTAGAACCCGTCCATCTGATGGCGTCTCTCAAGATGGTTGCCCGTCTCGCCCAGCACCGCCCTGGTAATGGCCTTTCAACATGCTGCTACCGTGTTATTCATCCAACGCTTCGACAGACCTTTGCAAAGAGTTCAAGCCCAAGCTTTATGAACTGGCGAAAAAGGAGAGGGACGGGGTTGGCTCTGCGGCTGTCAAGGCTTTAGTTGCAATGAACGCACAGCGTGAGCTACGTCTTTACTATTCTATGGTGCTTACCTGACCTGTGATGTTGTGCGAGAAGTTACTAGCGATATCTATATTTGCAATACTCTAGGCTACCTCGGCAGCATTCTCCCTCCATTGGATGTGGAGGCTGTCAGTTCTCCTTCACCCGACAACACTGATGAATTACCTACTGTCCTTCAAGCCAATGGTAAGCACAACGCATTGAACGCGTCCATGTTGTGATTGATCCATGTCGGACACAGGAACTCTTGAGGGATTCATGCGTGAACTTGTATCTACTATCGAGTCGCGCAACGTTTATGAACGCACGGCAACGACCTTGACACTACTGAAGCTATGCAGAAGTGAGTTTGAGAGTACCCTCGCTGATGTAGTTGACCACGGATGAGCCAGATTCAGTGGCTCGGGACTTTTGCACGCGGCACAATGTACTGAATATTCTCGTGAGGCAGCTGGAGCAAAAGAAGACCTCGCTGTTAGCGGCATATGCGTTGAGGAAGTGCTTGGAGTACAGTAGGTCCAAGGCTGGTCGTTCGTTTGTGTATCACTCAATCAAGAGACGGACTAGATTTGTGGACGTCTGACTGCGACTCACACGTGGCACCTGCTCTCGTCTCCATGGTCGAGAAAAACTGGTTTGACGATGCAATTGGCCGAGTGGAAGGCTGCGAGATTTTCCGTGGTCTCATGACGTCTGGTATGTATCTTTCGGTTCAAGTCTTTGACTTCGAATCATGTATTGACGAAGCACTGAGTAGTCAACCTAAGGAAAAGGGTCATCGAGTTAAAGATCGTTCTCGCTCTGATAAACATGCTTGCTGGTGGTGAACGCCATCAGACCCGTATGGGCTTGATATATATCGATATACTTGGTACGTTCCGTCATCGTATCTACACCTAGTAACTGAGTTAGATGGATTAGATGAGGAGTCGCCGCTGGACCTGAAAGACCATGTGGAAGAAAGCATCGCATACTTGAGGGACAAGGACAGGAAAGTCCGAATGAAAGGCGTCAAGGTGATTTCCGCACTGGCTCATACAGGTAGGACTTTGCATCACGCATCATCCATAAACAACTTCTGATGAATCTGCCAGTGGCCGGTGAGCGGGCAATAAAGGAACGCTTGGGCAAGATAATCGATATCCTACTCGAGAAATCTCCAGATGGCCGGACCCTATCGCGTTCCCAAATAGTTGGTGCTCCCGCCGTATTGTACAATTTGGCCAAGAATGGTGTGTTCGGTGTCGTCCCACCTCTACGGCTGAGAAGTAGTGACTTCTTTCAAATCTAGAAACGCTTCGCGAGCATATCCAAGAGTCTCCGGACTTCGCTCGCTGGAAAGCTCACCGTTGCAATACTCTTACTCGTCCCCAGCGTCAAGCGACTCTGAGGACCTAAAGGGGATTCCGTGTAGTCGTATGTATCCTACGTGCAACCCACGCGGTTACTGGAGTGTTCATGTCCAGGACAGTTTCGTGATTTGCCTACACCTCGGCTAGTTTCGGGTTGTGTTGACCATTGTACCCGTTGGACTGTTCCATTCTATTTGTCATCTGTCATATGCATAGCTCCAAGGAACTCAGACTGACATCACTGTAATGTTCGTGACGATCCGTCAATGGAGCGCCGACATACATGAAACGAGACAATGGTCCGGTTTCTACATAGTGTGTAACGGTGTTTGCCGAGCAACGTTAATGGTGGCAGTGCTTGAGCGATGTAACGCCGAAGCGAGCTTGCCTGCCACTGAATCGGTCGAGTCTCGGGTCAACTTCATACCATCATCATGGACAAGGAATACGACCCAGAGCCCGGTCTCAATGGCCATGACTCTGGAGAGCGTGTCGCCCTTCTCTTTGGTTCGCGACAAGACCAAGACGACGCCCGTCGTTCCAGCACCGCGCCAACATTTGCGGTGAAGCACCTCCTCGCGTCATTTGCGGGGGGAATCGCTGCTTGTCTCGCCGTCCAGCTTTCACTGTTTGGTCCGAAGTGCTTTTCTACTCGTGATCAAATAGCAGTCACAGCCGAGAGGTCGGACACGGCTGATGTCTTTGCCGCTCCGTGGGTTGGCTCGACCACCGTCCATAACTATCCACCTCCGTCACCAACCAATGAATACCCTGATATGTTCCCTACTAAGTATGTCTCCCTATGTTCGTACATTCTTCTCCTTGACTGTATTCTGCAGTGTTGGGTACCCCGGAGGAACCCCGACTGGCGCAGAACCCGCCCTCATTGCTACCGCTCCTTCCCAACCTCTCCAAACAGGTGCCGCGCAGCTCGTGGCTCCAGAATATTCCACTTTCCCAGGTCCACCTGAACCCTCGATACCCAACGATCGTCCCTTCAATCTCTTCCGCTCTTGGGGTAATCTGTCTCCTTGGTACAGCGTTCCACGCGGTGCGTTCGGCATTGAAGAAGGTGCAGAGCCTCCTGCGGGGTGTGACATCAAGGGTGTGCATGTCTTGCACCGACACGGGGCACGATACCCCACTGCATATGGTCTGTACCTGTCCCATTCCTGTTGGATGGGCTCTTTGACGAATGCATTTGTAGCCAGTTACGGAGGGACGGCCTCGCTGGCGCAGAGATTGCACGCCAGTGCTGCAGAGTGGGACGCGACTGGCAGGCTAGAATTCTTGAATGACTGGTGGGCAGTGATATATTTACTTACGTGTGATGGTGGTTGACGGCGTAAACCCCCCAACAGGACGTACAAACTTGGCGAAGAAGGCGGGTATTTGTTCTTGCGTCCCGTCTTTAAAGTCTGAACATGCGACTTATCACCAGTCTTGACACCTTTCGGAAGACAACAGCTGTGTGAGTGCTCGCATCACGTATTACCCCCTCATTCTTCGTGCTTTCATCTGATTTCCTGCACATTTTCTCTCAATTATCCCTTACATATTTCCTGTTCCTTGCATTGGCTTGGACTAACGTTGTATCTCGTAGATGACCTTGGAATCGCCATGAGACTGAAATATGGGTTCTTGTTGGAGGTAGGTTGCACTTCTCTTGAGGACACTTGGAGCCCTAACCGCGCTTCAAGGACTTTACAATACATGATAGGTTACCCGTGTTCCGGACCGAGTCTCAGTAAGTGGTTGCCCTGGTCTGATAGACCATCATTATCACAATTACTGACCAATCTGTCGTATGAAGAGACCGTATGCTTGCTTCTGCAGTCAACTTTGCGTTAGGCTTTTTCGGCTGGCCTCTCGATGGAAAATATGAGCAGGTAATCACGATCGAGGCATCTGGTGTAAAGTACTAGTCTTGATGTCGTCGGGTATGTCGTCTGACACATGGATTTCCTCAGTTCAACAACACTCTCGCTCCCTACGAAACTTGTCCCAACGCCGGCGCCCACGGAAAAGCCGATCGTTCTTTGACCTACGTTAAGCAATGGGCTGGAATTTACCTCAAGGACGCACAAAAGCGGTTGCAAGCTGATTTGCAGCCTGCAGAAGGCGGACAGGGATTCAACTTGGAGATCGAGGATGCCTATAGGATGCAACAGATGTGCGCATACGAGGTATTGTGGTTGTTCCCCTGAAATCCTTTCGTTATGATTGATGGCCACGCTCAAGACTGTTGCTCTCGGTTACTCCAAGTTTTGTGAACTCTTCACGGAGGAAGAGTGGGAAGGATTCAACTATGCGTCCGTACTCGGCCTTTTTTCTCTTGATCTACAGACCTAATTTGTACCAAACAGCCTCGATCTCACTTTCTGGTATGACTCTGCCTTTGGCTCGCCTGTCGCGCGTGTGCAAGGCTTGGGATATGTCCAAGAGCTAATTTCCCGTCTCACTCACACGCCGATCAAGATCCACAATTCTAGCACGAACGCGACCTTACACGCCAACGACATCACTTGGCCACTTAACGACGTGCTTTATGTCGATGCGACACATGAAGTTGTCGTCCTCAACAGTACGTTGCATTTTGGTTCGTATTCCGTGCCGGCGCTGATCCAGGTGCTACACAAAAGTCTTGACGGCGTTGAACTTGACGACGCTCACAGCGACCGGCCCACTTCCGGCCGACCATATCCCTCCCAACCGATCGTTTAGGTCTGCGGATTTGGCTCCATTTTCAACGAATGTGCAGTTCCAACGTGAGTTTCTCGAATTCCGCTTTGGTTAGGATCGTTACTGACACACATGCAGTCCTCTCGTGCCCGGCTTCGCAGGGAGAGGCACAGGCAGGGCCATCCCATATCAGGATCGTCGTCAATGATGGACCGGTCCCACTCAATGGTGTTAGCGGCTGTCCTGACTCGCCATCTGGGCTGTGTCCGTTGGAGACGTTTATCGCGGCGCAGCAAACGACGATCGAGGACGTTGATTGGGCCTGGGGATGTTATGGGGACTGGGAGGTGCCCGAAGGCGATGCATGGGAGACGCTTGGGGGTTGGTATCCGCCCAAGCAGTGAGATCCCAAGGTTTTCCAGGAGATGACGGTCAGGATGATGCTGATTCGGGGAGGTGCCGTCGTTGTACATATGTTCCTGTCGCTCCTTCCTCCAGTGCTTTCATTTAATTCAGAAGTTTGGATCGCATCCATTCGAAAGATTCCGAGTATGGACCTCAGTCGGGTGGTAGTGCACGTCGGGTGCGTACTTCGATAACTTTCAGGAAAACATCTAGATGACAGTGGAGAAAATTGCTGAACGTCTCCGACCATGACACTCAAATATGTAGTTCAGGTTGACGAGATGAATGGTCACATTGATGCAACGCCCACACGTCAGCGTCACCACTACGAGGTCAACAGACCAAACAATCCTCCTTGAAACTAAGATTATACATCGTCTTGTCGACCGTCTTTTCAATCTTTTTCCAATCGGACCGGCGTTGGATAAATTCGTAAATGTCCTGTCCTCATGCGTCAGCGCCGGCGTGCGTCGGGATGGAGAAGTATTGTCAGGGACCATCAACGAAAAGAAGCAGCGAAAGGATCGTCAACGGGAAGAAACACCCACCTCTGGTCGATACGCCCCACCATACCGGGTCACATCCCTTACGATCTGCGCGAGGTCCTTGGCGTCCGCGACGACAAACACATGGCCGAGCATCTTGAGGTGATCAAAGTCGGCGGTGACGTTAGGTACCTACGAGGACGGTGATTCAAATGGTCAGCGAGAAGTCCTCACTGGCGAGGACAAGAGGAAAGCGACGCTACGGCTACGGACACGGGGCCATGTTCACAATTGAATTTCCCTGGCACGCACCTTGAGCGAGGCGATAAACGCATGGTACGCATTCAGGTCCGCAATCACTTGAAAGCCGCCGGTGAGTGAGATGATCTGGCGTTTGACGTGCTTGTGGAGTATCCTGTCGCATCACCGGCCGTATCAGCATGTGTGCGCAGAGGATTCTGAGAGAGGGATACCCACGCCAGCAACCGAATGCCGACCTCTTGGTAAAACACCTCGAGGACTTCTCTGCTCGTACTGCCCTTGAGGAGCTTGCAGTGCACCTCGAGGCACTGGACCGCTTCGGTGCAGCCTGCAGTCGGACGGAGATCGAGCGGGGCGTCTTCAGGAGGGTAGTATGCCCGAGGTGGGGTCAGTGTCTGAATGAGGTGGTCGACCTGTCCGCAAGACGTCGTGAGTCAGAGATGAAACGAGCATGCCTCCAGACAAACCTGGGTCATGAGGACTTGTATGCCCGCGTTCAACCCCGAGGCAACACACTCATCCAGTGTATTCTCAAACTTTTTCTTCTCCCGCACGACCACGTTCAAAAAATCCGTCCTGTCAATGTGGGGTGCCTGTTTCGACGCGCGACGCGTGCCGATTCAGAAAGACGCGTTATTATCGAGTAGAACGAACGCACCATTTCTTTGTCGAAAAACACCTGCACCATACTCTGGATGGTATCTCCAATATGGACGAGCTCGAAAAATTGTAAGAGCGGTGAGACACTCGTTGTCCCTTGATGTTCCGCAGGTTTGTATGACGACATGCGTTTGGTCGCGCTGTGGCAAAGGTGTCAGCGACAGGGCAGAGCGAGGAGTGAATGATAGGCTAGACGGACATTCCAAATCCCCACGCGACATGTCTCGCCCTGAGTGCATCCAACATCTCGCAAAAGGCCTCGTCGAGCGTCTCGCGCACGCGTGTCCCCGTCGCGCCAGGGTACGCGGCGAACGACTCAAGTCTCTTGGTCGCATCTCGGGCAGCGTGGATGAGCTGTAGCGAGACGTCGAGCGAAAGCAAGAGGTCAAGAGGCTCAGCGGATGCCGACGCCGACGCGCGCGGGCCACTGGACGGCGTCGTAGAGGCGCGCGATGCCTTTGCCGTGGGACCGGAGATGTCCTTGTTGGGCGTCGTCGTTTTCACACTCGCAGCATCTGATGTCGAGCTAGTTCGCTTGGACGAGCTTGCAGGAGCATCACTATCATGAACCTCGTCCTCGTGGGCCCGACTCTCTGCAAGGTCACCCCATCTAGCTTCGTCTTCCACGCCAACAGGGCCATCGCTCCCTTCTTCGTGTGGGTCCTTATCCTCGTCCTCGTCCTCATCCTCGCCCACCTCAAACAGTGCCCCGTCTTTGCCAAAGCTCTCATACCCATTCTCTGCGGGTGAGTCCATCTCCGAGGGTGAACCGGTACCGGCAACGCCATTCCCCGCCCAGCGTTGGGGATTCAACATTGCAATTCCCTGTACGACGCCCGTACCCACCGCTCCGACCCCAGTTCCGATTGCACCTACGCCAGCACCGACGGCGCGCGGGACGATGGTGACGGGGAGGAGAAGCACGTCAGTAAAGGACGCGAGTACATTGCGCTTCATTTGTGCGGGGTTTTGAGAGTCGAGGAAGCGTGTCTGGGGCTGAGAGGCTTGTGTTTGAGAGTGTGATCGACCATCGAGCGCCGTCTTATCCAAGGAGTAGACATCAGCGAGGGACAACAGACAGCCAGTAGATGTGAATAATAATACGTACCATCGAGGATGTCGTGAGCGAGACAGAGCGTTCCCAATCTTTACAGATCACCTCAAAGGCACGTTTGAGTTCCTCCATCTCATCGTCGAGATAGTCATCCATGTTTGGTTCAAACATTTTATAGCTGTTAATTAAGCAGGGTGGGCCGTGTTGCAGAGTAGAAAAGAACGGATACGCACATGACGTCCTCGGCTTGTTCCACCTTGACTGCTTTTGCCTCGTCCTCGCGACCTCCGCTGTCTGTACTTCCCGCCGAGACTGCGAGAACACTGTCGACGACTCTGAAAGCCTCTCTAAAGCACGCAGCGGTTGCTGAGAGAAACAGGGGTATACTGAGTGTACGTGCCCGCGAAAGCAACGAAGAAATGTATTCCGATAACTTGCGATCGAATATCAAACGTCATTGATGGCCGTGGTAGTCGAATGCGGAGTCAACGTCAGTCTAGTCCGACAGCTGACGAGTCCTAGTAGCTTACCACGTCACTGGCGATTCTCTCCGCGAATGCGAGTAAGACACCTGATTCACGCGGAAACACTCTAAAAGCCCTCGCTCCATCACCCTCTATAGCCGTAAGAACGCGAGTCATGAATTCATCCATAGCAGTGAAGTCGAGATGGTTGTCCTTCCTAGATACCAATGAACAAGAGAACGGACGAGACATGACAGACGCACGTAAAGTTGGCAGATGAATCCCACTTCCCCTGTTCGTAAAATACCTCTCGCTTCTCCGCCCAAAGTCTGCCCATTTCCCACCCTTCCGCCGACCCACCGAACTTGCTCACCCGCCGGCTGATTCCATTCATACAAATCGACACTTCCCAGCTCGCAAAGGCCACCTCTTTCATCCATGCTTCGTCGCCCTTCGTATCCGCAGCATCAAATGCTGTCAGCAGGCTAGCATCAAACCTATCCAAGGAGGACTTGAGGGATACGAGGCGGAGATCCCAAGTGGACATAGGTTTGACTGCAGGGGAGAGAAACCGTGCGAGAAGATGCAGAAAGCGAGCTTGTGTGAGGAGAGTGGGAGCATCCGAGTGCGACGACAAGGACGATACGAGCGATGCGAAGAAGATGTGCGGAGATGTATTCGGGGCGGGCACGAGGGGGAGCAGTAGCGTATGTGCCCTTATGTACTTTGCACGAAACGTTGGTGTAGGGCTTCCAGGGATATAGGTGCCCACGCTGGTCAGCGGTGCCAAGTCCAAGAGTGCTCGTGGTTGGGCAGAGGCAAAGTCGCCAAAGTCGTCGTCATCGAGGGAGGAGACAGTAAGCGTCGCGGGGCCATGCGCAGCATTGCTGTTGTGTTTTTCCCTTTCGGCTTTGGCTCTGGCTTCGAGCTCGTCGAGGATGGTGTCGAGCCCGAGTTCGTGTGCGGCGAGGTCGAGCCACCGTCGTTCCCAGACGATCTCGTCCCTAGCAAGCCTGCTCATTGCCCTGCTCGCCCTGGCATATCGTGCAATATCCGGAATCGGGAGGTAGGTCAGCACCAGCAAGTGCAGGTCAGCTGGTAGCTTCCCAATGGACGGTGAAGACGGTTTGGTCGCTGCGAGAACCGGTGCTGGCGGTGCTGGCGTCCGTATGCCCAAGTACGTGGTCGAGTGTCTCTTGGCAGATGGTTGTTTTACATGGTTGGTCGTCGTCTGGAACGATGCTGGGCGTTGATTCTGGGACGGATTGGAGTATAATTTTGTTGGTTCGAGCGTAGTGAACTTGTCCATCGCATACCATATTACTTTGCGCAGCCACTGAATTGATCTTATCGGACACGATGTCAAGCCTTCCTCCTGGAACTGCCCCAGTCAAGGCCGAGTGCGTACAACACTCGTTTTCTTGATCATTCTTGCTCAACGGTATGCGCAGATTTCTGCTTAGCAACGTTGTTCGTCCAGCAGCCGACGACGACGCCGCAGAAGGATCCACATCCCATACCGGGCATCCTATCGAACCCATCCCAGGCGACGATGCGAATCCGGGCGGTCGCAAGAAGCTGACAAAACAGCAGAGGAAAGCCCACAGGGGTGCCAACAAAGGCCGACGGTTCGGAAAGGTACGGGACGAGCTGGAGCTTTGCTGGCGTGTCGCAAATGGGACGGTGTGCGAACAAGGATCTGAGTGAGCGGTCTCTCTATCTGGAGCCCGCTGAGGTCGCTGATGTGCGTCTAGATGTCGGTTTACGCATGACATTCCTGCTTACCTCTCTGCCAAACCGAGGGACGTCAAGTTCCCTCCAGCAAGCAGCATCATCAATGCCCCGCCCTTCGTCGTAATGGACACCGTGGATGATTCCACCACTACCTGCCCAAGTTTAGAGGAGTCTGGCGAATGTCGTCTCGGGCTCAAATGTCGATTCCTTGGAGCACACGCACGCGTAGATGAGGACGGCGCCGTCATACTGACCACTGACGAAGAAAAAAAGTCCAAGGTTGGTCTCACCAACTCGGAGCTCAACCAAGTTAGCGCAGAAACTCTAAAGCTGCTTCGCCAAAACAAGGTATCACTCTAGTTTCCTGCTATCCATTGCGCGCTGAAGTAGAAAACAGTACCCGAGACCTATCACAGACGCGTACCTGAACGGAATCGAAGCTGAAAGACAGCAGGATGGTCCAGATGACGAAGCAACGGCTCCGGAACAACCATCAGACATTCCCAGGGAGGTGGATGAGATCGTGACGGGACGCACCGGCGAAACTTCCAGTTTAAACGACACACCGGACGTTCCCATGCGTTTCTCTGAGAAGAAGAGATTGCATTGGACCGGGAAAACTTGTGAGATATCGTCGTGGCGATTACACCTTGACGTGTTCTAAGCTTGGTCAGATCTTGCGCCTCTCACAACCGTTGGAAACTTGGTGGGTGGAACCCTTCGTTTCGAATTATCCTTTGAGAACGCCCCCAGCCATTCCGGCGGTTATGCGTCACCCTCGGCGCTGATATAACGTGCGGGGAGAGTAAGTGCTTAGTGGTTTTCTTTGTTCTACATCTCACTCCGATACGAGTGGGCCTCGCCACCTCTTTTCTGACCTCCTCTCGGGAAGAATGGTCCCTGGTCCGTCGACATCCATCTGAAACCATCTTTGGTGTGCAACTTGCGGGAAACAAGCCGTCTACGATGGTCCCGACTGCAGAAGTTCTCGGCCGAGAATTTTCGAACAGCATCGACTTTGTAGATATCAATTGCGGATGTCCCATCGATCTTGTATTTAAAACTGGCAGTGGATCTGCCCGTAAGTATGCCCTCGCATTTCCAATGGCCGCTGATGCATTGTATGCGTGTTGTAGTCCTGGACACCCCGGCAAAACTGGGGAGAATCGTCATCGGGATGAGCAAGGCACTCGGTGAAATACCAGTGACGGTGAAGCTCCGCACGGGAGTCAAAGAAGGACGCAACACCGCGCATAAGCTCATGCCTCGTTTAGGTTCTGAATGGGGTGTGGGTTGCATCACGGCACGTTCGATGCATATCGCCCCCTTTCTCGCATTGACAACATGGGGATTCACAGCTACACGGACGCACGCGACAACAACGCTATACAAAGTTAGCAGATTGGGACTACATCAAGCAGTGTGTAGATGCTGTTCGTTCGCTCGAAGCGGATAAAGGACGTAAGTGCCCTTCCTCGGTGCATCGTCGCATGGCTAATAGCCCTGTCCTTTTGGCTCTCAGTCACACCCGTTCCCATCTTTGGCGGGGGTGACTGCTTCTCCTCCCAAGATTACTGGGAAAAGGTCGACGCCTCCGGGGTAGACGGCATCATGATCGGACGCGGCGCACTCATCAAGCCGTGGCTATTTACCGAAATCCAGGAGCGACGGGAATGGGACATCAGCTCCCGCGAGCGCCTCGAGCTCGCTCGCAAGGTACGCTACGCGCCGTGCGCCATGTTTATCCCTTCCGCTGACTCAGACACAGTACGCAGAATATGGGCTGACCCATTTTGGGACAGACACGGTAGGCGTGAACAAGACACGTCGCTACCTCTGCGAAGCCCTGTCCTTCCAGTACCGTTATATCCCCATCGGCCTGCTTGAACGACTGCCCGCCCGTATCAACGAACGTGCGCCAGCGTTTCACGGCCGGGACGAACTCGGTACGTCTCGTTGCTGTCATGTGGTGGCGACAAACCTGATCCGGGGCCGCGCAGAAACGCTGCTGGCGAGCCCAAACAGCCAAGATTGGGTGAAGATCTCGGAGATGTTCCTAGGTCCTGCGCCAGAAACGTGGAGATTTACGCCGAAGCACAAGAGCAATGCCTATGGAGAGGAAAGTCAGGGATGAACTTACTCTCTACATACAGTGTCCACCCCTCGGGGTGTCCATACATAGCTTGTTGTATGGGAGACTCGACGTATCAAGTTGGTGCCGTTGAAGGAACTGAAGGTTTCGCGAGCGGCCTTGCTCAAGGATGCAGACATCATCCGTATGTATTGCATTTGATTATTTGCGCTGAATAAAATGCATCTTGAGATCGTCCAAGTGAACCTGAACTAGTTCATGCTCCATTGCGTGGCCGTAACAGCAGGTGCTGGCAAGTAGCTGATCGAGGTTCGACGAATCAAGCTTCCCGCAAAGTTAGTGGCCCGGAGTGGAATATTCACCGTCCTCGGATTCAGTCGTCTTCCCCAGATGGATAGCACTCACTTTCGAATCCATGGCCATCCAGAATAGCATGGGAGTCAGGGCGGACAGCACCAGAGCATTCCGCGCGCCGGATCGGAATCTACTTGAAAAAAAAGCGGACTGACCATGGAATGTTTACAAGTATTCGAACGTGATGGCATTCGTGGCATTCGTTTATACAACTCATCAGGCTGAAATGTCTCCGTGCATTGGTTATCCAATCGTGTGTCTGCATGTAGGCTCTGATGTTCCTTCTTGAACGATGCCATCACGGTCTTATCCCGAGGCCCAGCGTCCAGCAACATCATTGGCTTGTTCCTAATACACGCCAATCCCTCTCACGCTGGCGCCAATAGAGTGGTGACTTCAATTTCCTGCGACATGCTTGAGAATGGATGAGGTCATGCATGACTGCCACTAGTATTCGAGGTCCAGCTGCGTCTGGGGTCTCTTACCCATAATAGGTACTGATAAGATAAGGGTTAGATTACTAATGGAGTTGACTACCTGCTCTCAACCATTGGTCTTCAACTCTCCCAAGCATCACGATTCAAACTCTCTTCAACTTTTCATGATTGCATTGGACGGAGATATATTCGAGTGTCGCGAGACGGAGTTTTGATGACGGACTAGTTCTGTATGACCATGTTGATATGGATGCACCAGGTGACGATGATTTCCAGACCGAGATTGATGGGACGACGCAGGAAAATTTACTGTCTTAGATTTATAGTAGTTCTTCTCTATCTCCGGCTTCCGGCCACTATTTTTACCCGAGTGCTACTGGCGGCTGTCAAAGCCAAAGTCGGTTGTTGACCGGTCATGTAGTCATTGACCTTTTTGACCAGTCAACGACCTGTCCTTCACTGAGCCGAACCGCTTTTGAAAGACTAACGCGATCCTTGGCATACTAGTTGTGTCATCATTCTTGCTGAAGACTTGATTGCAAACGCCGGCGGACCCATCCGACCCTCTCCCAACGCTCGTGGAACTTCTCACTGGCATCTGGTAATTTCCTCGTACAAGTTTTTAGGTTCCTGGCATACTTTCGGTTTGCACGGGCGAATCAAAACTGTCGCTTGTCGTGGGATAGTTCCTATGGTTGGACAAACCGTCCTAGGCGTCCGGAGCGATGGATATGTATGCTAAATCCGTAAGTCCTGGATGATGGTCGAACGGTCTGGAAGGTAGCTCGTAATATTTCTAGGTCTAAAATTAGTTGAAGCACAAGGCTTTCCTGTCCTGCAGCCCGTAGTCGCAGTCATCACGTCGAACTTTACTTCCCCTGAAGTCCCACAAGCTGAGTTGTTCCGGCCTGATTTTATTGGATCGCTTCCACGCAAGCGTATGCCATCGATTGGGGCATTCAGTTGCACGGTATTATACCGAGCGCGCGGGACAAACGGCTCCGAGCCCCTTCCGTATACACATCCATACTCGGGCAATCTGGTCTCAATCACCCGGAATACAGGGTGTCTAAATTTCCGGAGAGTTAGTGCCTGTTCTCGCCGGATTTTTTTCGCACTGGGGTCCGACCGATTTTCGTAATCGATTCTCCAATTGGATTATCAACGACTCTGCCGCATTTTCAAGTTAGGGAACTCCGTCAATCTTTACAGGTCTTGGACTCATCCGCGCGTCGCCACTCGGGGGAATACCACATCCGTCAGACAGTTGCAAGTTCCTTTTTTCCCCTTTCCTTTTTTTTTCTTCCGGGTTTTGTGGTCCGCTATGGACGAAAATATTCCCCAACACATCGCCCATATTACAGGTACATGGGACGGGAAGGTGGGTCGTCGTGTGGGCAGCTCGTGATTCGTCCGATCCCGCACCTTTGCAAGCTCTCAGCTGTCAACAGGTGGGTGTGCGGTGATGGAACGTCCGCAGATTCAGATCGCCCGGGCATTTTTTCCCTTGGAATCCTCGTCCATCATCTCAAGCACATGCAGCAAGATCCGTTCTGTACTGGGGATGCAGGTATATAAACCCCCTCAATCGATCTCGAATGGCTGAAGCACTCCAACGCTCGAGTTCTTACACACTCTTCGCACTTCGCACTTCTTACTACAATGCGTTTCTTTACCGTCGCCTCTGTCTTCTTCACCGCTGCTGTTAGCGTATTCGCCGGCCCCGTCGCTGAGCGCCAGACTCCCCAGTCTGCCGCCGTCGTCCTGACCAGCCTTACCGACACCGTCACGCCTCTCGCCAACCGGCTGCGTGAGTAGCTCGCCTGCCCTTATTTTTGATTTCGTTGTTGACGACGACCCAGTGTATGCGACCCCCGCCAACGCAACCCAGGACGTCTTGACGCCTATCATTGGTGATATTAGCACTGCAATGACCGGCGCAGTCAGCAGCTTGAACCTGCTCGTCGGCCAGCCTACCAGCGTCATCTTGGCGTCTGTCGATGGTACCACTACTCTGGAAGCATCTGACATCGCTACTCTCCTTGCCACCGTCGTCAACGTACGTCCTCGTAGACTCTAGATGGTGTCGACATCATTGGAGAACTCACGCGACACATCATACAGCTCGTCTTCACGGCTATCAACGCAGTCCTCCTCGTGGTCGACGTCGCCATCTACCCCATCATCTGTTCCTTGTTAGCTGCGCTCGGGTAAGCATCGCCCGATACGACGGGACCGAACCGCGCTGACGATGTCTGACGTTACCAGAGAGGTCGTCTTCTCCTTGATCTGCGTCCTGCTTGCCTTGGTCATCGGCCTCCTTGGCCCTCTTCTCGTTCTGATCGCACCTGTCCTTTCCATCATCAGCAGTCTTGGCCTCACCACCCTCCTCAACAAGCTCCTCTTTGGCTTACTGTAGACACGCGTGACCTAGCAGTGCAGTAAAATGCGCGGATTGAGTGTCGTAGAACAAGCGTAGATGTTCTGCTCTGCAACAATCGATCATCAGTAATTTCGTATTCGAGAAGTATCTTGAAATCATTCTTCGTTCGACTTTGAAGTTGCGTCGGCTCCGAGTCGTTTGTGATCTTTCTCCAGATCGTTCGTAATCCCAATGGCAAGGCATCACAGCTGCGAGAGAAGAGAAGCAAAATTAATCGAGTGTTTGAGATGGGATTCTCCGGAGCGTCCTGACCAGTTTTGCGAACTGGACCGTGACATCCCAGTAAATTTCCTTCTGTCGAGCATGGTCGACGAGGCTGAGAATTGGTCTGAATCGCTCGGGGCCACTGACATGGTCCATGTGCCAGCAGTGGCACAAGGAGAGTAAAAAATCACAAAAATAAGTACGGACAATTGGAAGGTTCCCGGCAGAGATAGGGTGGGCCCAGATCAGTGACTCGTTTGTGGCTTGAGCTGTATAGAATCAATCATTCAGTGAATGATGTCAAGCATGGTCAAGGGAGCGTGGCGTGACTCTGATCGGACTCCACCAATAAAATGAACCTCCCTGCCAGGCACTCACCGGTTCGCAACGAGCATTTCCTCAACTTTACCAATTCCAAATGTCGTTGGGCGGCTCAGTGAAGATTCGCTATGTCAGTGACTTCAGCCTCTAATTACAAGTGCCGGAATCATTCGGGTGGTGCATACGTAAGTAACATCCGATCCTGCATGAATTAACCAAAAAGTAACGAAAAACAGATTGAAAATATGTAATGAAAAGGGCTCAAGCTCAGAACAATCAAGCGTCTGCCATCTCTGATTGGTCCGCATCGGATCAGTTTAGTCTCTTCGTGCCTGGGAAGAGTCGTGACCATGGCCCGGACCGAGACTGCCGGGGAACCGAAAGTCTGGCAATGTGCTCCGCACAGATCGCAGCAAACCAAAACTCGTGGTCTGAATTGTGGTCCTGTACGAGGTTATGGGCGATCTCGTGCGCGAGCGCGAAGAACCTGAATAACGTAGCACAGGTTGGTCACCTCAGATGAATTGGTGGTGACATACCAGGACGTTGGGGCCTGCAGATAGTGCTCCGGTTTGCCGTCTGTCGGATAATCCATCAGCCATATTCGTCTGGTCTGCAAAATTGTAAAGAGATGGACTTACGCCACTCCTGGAAATAACGAAAATTCAAGTAGATTCGTCCCCCCTTGTTAAAGGCAATAGGACCGCCGGGGCAGTCATAAAAGATGTGTAATGAGCTTCGGCGAATCCCGAAGATTTCTGCGAGAGGAATGATGACACTGATAAATCGGTCAAGGGATTTACGCTCTTTTGTAATGATCCCGTCGAAGTCGAGTACATCTGAGTAGTTATGAGCTCCACCAGCCAGTTCTTTATCGAAAATGATTAGAAATTACCCTCAGCTACATGAATACCGATGCCGTCGATGTCCTCTGGACCAGTTTAGGGACACGAAATAAATAGAGGATTTCAAACTCACCACGATATTGCAGGTTGCCCACTGGGTTACAAGACTGAGCATTCGGAGACTGGGTCGGTCTGGGACGAGCTGACCCAGAATTACAATGGTCAATTGCCGATTTCACACCCTCACCTGGAGGATACGTATGTCAGAAGATCCCAGTGGAGGAGTCATAACTTACTGATGGATTTTTGAGAGATGACTTTATCTGATTTCCTAGAAAGGGGTTATAAACAACGAGGATTGTTCGATGGTCAAACTCACGACCCCCCACTGCCAGCGCCCCCCGATCCACAAATTCCACCTTTCAGAGTGCAACCTACAGTGAATGGCAAAGGAAGCTATAGTTGTGGCGAGTGAAAATTGGTCAAAAGAACACACCTCCGTCTCCTTTGCAAGCAGAAGAGCAGGGGTTCCCTAAGCCGTGGCCATTCGCTCCGTGGCCCACCCTATGTGAATGTTGCTTGAAGTCGTGCTTGACTATGGGACAGTCAGAGACCAGCTACTTAATCCCTGTAACCATTACAGGAAAACGGGACTAACCATTGAAGCCAGCGCGATTCAAGAGTTCCCTGTCGGAGAACATCGCCGCCAGGACTAGCGTATCTTGACTCTTGACCGTTACAAATAGACGTCGACACAAGGATATCGCCAAGCTAACCACGGAACCGGACCGTCAGAAAACGGGTCGGGATAGATCGTTGTGCGGGGACTCACTCATACATATCACGCCGCGCACCACGCGAAATCCATAGTTCAATCTCTCCGTCCGGGCCGTCCCTTGTGGCTGCCCACACTTTTTGGACTTCTGTCTTCCTCTCCCCAATACTGAAGGTTTTGGAGATACGTAAAGTCTCACAGACCCTGACCTTGAGCTGCTTGCGAAAAGAGTCGAAAGGTACTTTAGGCTGGAGATTGGTGCATCGTTCGAGGAAAATGGGGAGTCTCTCGAGAACCAAGTCTCTAACACTGTCGGCGACTCCTCCGTCATTGACATCGGCTGGGTTATTCAACTGCGCTTGGATCACTTTACTCAGTTTTCTGCATCCAATTGATGCATAAAAAGCTGTAATTGACATCTCAGTTGAATGTCAGGAGCGATTCCAAGGACGCGCACATTCAAGGTCGTCCTGTGGGACGGTCCAAATATACTGGCTGAAGAGTTCTGCGTCCTTGGCATCATCGATAATGACGATCTCTTCAGGCTTCCGAAGTTTGTAGGCTTCTCGTCCCGGAACTTGTTCTCCGATTCTAAGCCGCATCCCAAGAAGAGTATGATTTGAGACCATCTTTTCCAGGGTGCTATTCAAATCTGGAGTACGCTTCGCCTCAGTGGCGAGCTCCCCTAATTTTGCCATGAACCTGTGGGGGACGAGATCACAATCCAAGAAGTATAAACCAACACTACACCTACCCTTTAGGTCCTCCAGCGACTTCGTAGAACCGGTCTGGATCACGGATCAGGCTTTCGGCAACGTCTCTCACGGAAGGCACATCCTTTGCATCACAAGCGCTCAAAGATTCATTCGCCTTTTTACCAAAATCCACGAAGATGAAGAGATTCCTCGTAAATTCATCCTTCGGTTGACCAAGATAGCATTCCGCGGGGGACACCCATTGCAGATCACCCGTGCGTAGGGATTTCGTCGGGACTATCTTCATACCAGAAAGTTCACTCAGTTGTCCCAAGGTGAAGCCTGATCTCATGTTGAAACAATAAGTCCTGCAAAGACAGGTTGTCACATACTTGATTTACAGTCAGCCAAACATTCTAGCCAATGAGTGGCTGTTTTTTCCTCCATAGTCGCCGTGCACAGTTGTTTGAGAAGTAGGTGTGGAGACGGATGTTGCCGAATCCCGAGGCGGGCGTATAGAGATTCTGGATCAGTGGCCGGGACAACAGCGATAGAAAATCCAAGGGACTTCCATTGGGTCCCCCAACACACCTAGAACGAGTCATTTACGCGAGTCAGAAGAGATAGCCTCACATTACCTCCTCTAATGTCCCTAAACGTGTTTCCTCCTCCTCACCGCTTTCCGCAGGAATAAATTTGGCATGTTGAAATTTTTGATGATCGTACTCCGAATATTGTGATTCCAGGTGGTCGCAAAAGTAAGGGAAAGCAGCTGTCCTGATGGATTTATCCGTAGAAGAACAGAGTGCTATAATTTTGTCAAGAGAAGGGAAGTGAAGCAGTCCAAGATCATATAAGAGCTGAGCTAAAGGGCAAAGCTGTCGGTCATGCACCAGTGGATCAATCGATATCTCTACCTTCTTCCGACTCATTCGACCACGCCGAATCCCAGCTAATCACGGGAAGTTGAAGGTCGAGGAAGATAGGCTCGGGCGGGTACAGTTCATCAGCGCGGTACCGACGCGTCTCCCTTGCGTTTCTCATAGGGACCTTCGGAGTGAATATACGCATCGATCTGAGCTTATCAATGTCATCGATGGAAACGGTTGCCTGTACTAAGTAGCGGATGAGATCGGGTGCGCTGCCTTCCCAACTTTCCCCCACGCTAAACGCACCACGTGAACAAGTATACAAGGAAGCTTTCACAGTGGCTTACCGGGCGATGATAAGATCCGGTGGAACACATCCTCGAACGCCGAGAGACGATAAAAATGTCCTCATCGACTGGTTCATTAGTTGCCCAGATTTGAACTCGACGATCGCTAGATCACGGGTATCGAATGGATTCTCATGTGCGATAGGAAGGTACGACTCCTCCGGTCGACATAAGCCACTAATGGTGGGGATGCAAGCCTTGTGTTTTAGTGTCTCCCTTGACTCGCGACGTATGTCGGCGGGGACTAGCCCCCATAAACGGGAAAGTGTGCCGAGAACTCGCCCAGCCCAATCGTGTGACTGTGTCAAGTCGTAACGCGGGTACACAGAGAGGACCCTTGGATCCGAAAGGTGCGATAGCCAATGAAGAACGGTGAATTCCTGCCAAAGCATGCTAGCAAGGTCCTCCCGGGAGAAATACTGGGAGATAGTTAAAGGAAGTAGGAACTCAGGAAGTGGCCCATCACGTGGGATGTGGGCACCAAGAACCCTCGAATCGATGAACAACTGTACTGAAGACAGCGAAAGTTCCCTGCCATCTGCGCTTTTGAGTCTCGCGTAATGCAACAAGTTGCGTCCTGTCCAGCCAGGATGTCTCTGCTGCCATGTTGGTATCCACCACCGAAGGCAGAACACTAATTCCTCCTCGTTCAGGGTACGCTCCTGCAAAGATCGTTGAACGTCTCCAGCGTCGACAGTACGTATCTTGTGCCCATCTGGAAGTGAGATAATTATAGGTTCTCGAGTAACATCGCTTGAAAGCATTGGTAGCGATCTGAGGAAGGCAAAGTTTGGATCGAATGCTCTGATGTCTGTTGCCCCACGAACGCCGACAGATGAGAGAAGTGGTAAGGGAAGCGGTGAACATTCGTAGAATGATCTCTCTAACACCTCCGCCACTTTTGCGGAGGGCGTGGAGGAGTGAAACGTGAAAAATCGGAGAGCGTGACGGAATTGTCGATTCAGCTGATTCTGCACCTGTGAAGACGGTCCTTTCGTCCATAATTGTTGGATATTGGAAAGTTCCCATTCGTAAACGGCGCGACACAATGCGCCTCCGATATGCAGTAACTCAACGTTCCACCGATAAACTGGCGATGATTCGAAAGTTGACTGAATGGATTACTCGACAGAAATAGGTCACTCACTTGGATGGTTCGTGTCGCTGGTGTTGTTGTCAGTGGCCACATCCATGGTCCAGGAAAGGACTAGCTCACCTGAAATCTATCAATTCGCGCTCAACGGTGGGAATGAAACGCGATGCCATATGTCCCGCGATTCCTGTTGTCTGCGTGGTCCCATGACCCTAAAAAGTGAATGAGTCCAACCCAGGGGACAAGAGTGTGGTCACAAACAATGAAGATGCGAGTATGCCCCGCCCTTTCATTCCATTCAGACAAATATATTCTAGAGTTGACTTCGTGCAACCACTCACCCGTCTAGATCAGCGCGCAATCCTTGGAAGATAGATGTACCTTCACGAGGTCGGTTATCTTGCGAACGAATTCCGAAAGCATGATCATGTCCATGTTCATCCTTCCCAGCCTACGTACAGCCAGTCAGTGGCTCTGGAGGTACAGGTGGGGTGGCGCACATAGATAAGGCTATAGTCAAGTTCAGAAGGTGGCTCCTTCTTCATGCACCGGAATAGCTCCTTTTTCGATTCCTTATCCACGCTGACTTTCGCCTGCGCAGTGAACATAGAGAGATCCACCCTCTCAGTATTCCTCGATCGCCCGTGCACGACTTCGGCTTTGATCGTGATGCCTATTTTGATGGCAGTCAGAGGTGGGTAAGATGTCGAAATGGATACACACGTTGATGCTGAATGTCCTCAATATTCATACTAATCCCCTTGGTGCTAGATTTTTCAGAACCATTAGGTGGATTGATGGGCTGTGACTTTTCTGACGTCTTCTCGACCTTTCCAATACATTGGCTATCCAAGAATACTTGCACCTTTGTTAAATGCGCCATGAAGGTGATTGACGATGCGAGAAATCGCATTAAGTCCAGTATACGTGGCATCGGGCAGTGCTTTCGAAGTGGTAGCTCTATTAGGGTTTTCCAACTCCCGCTCTTTGAATTAAACACGGTGATGGGCTCATTCTTGAAGACTAACTGTATAGATTAAGCTGAGATCATTCTTGCATAAGCAAAACACATACCTGGTTCCCATGCCATTCGAACTTCATTTTGGATCCTGCAACTAGCTATGGCAGAACACGCTGAACAACAGAAAGATCGTACCTTGCGATGAAATGGACGGGGTTTCGGTCACGGAATATACACTATAAAAGCCTGTCAAATGATTTAGCATGGTTTGCTCGAAAAAGGCAACAATTTAGACCCACCAACACCAAACGCGCCGATCGACCTAGAGTCAGGGTTCCCGGCGGCTGGCAATATCAACATTCAACTCAAGGGTGAAATCGAGACGTCGCAATACACACCAATCTGTGTGAGTCGTTCCCAATCGTCCTTTGTGAAAGGCCTCCCGTTGTTTTTGATCGACCATTGCGCAACCTTGAAAAGAGAACTACATTAGCGCAAAGGCATCGCAATCTACTAATGGACACAGCCCCACTCACATAGGTGGAATCCAAGTCAGGCGAAGTCGACGAGGGAGCGCTCTTGAAGCAGATGTCGACAGCAGATGATTCAGCATCATCGGAATTCTGAAGAAGTTCCCGGAAAACTGTCGTACGACATATGAGAAGCGCCCTTACGAGTCAAATGGGATTCCTACCGGTAAATTCTCCAGAATAGCGAGCTAACATCTTGTCGATCAACGCACGTTGATCAACCATGACTGGCATAAAGCCATTGCCTTGCGGCTAAACAGCATAAGCGGTTGCTTGATCATCAGGCGGAGAAAAAAGAATTAGCGAGATACGGACGCACTTCTTGAGCCATGTGTGTTTCCGCCAGAGTCGTAAGTACAGCGAGACTCGAGTTGGTTGGGCAAAGGAGTCGTTAAGATGAGTTCTGGGTGATATGTTCCTTATTATGGTGGGGTTCAGCATTAGCTTGGGGAGCAGACGAGGCAGATGTGGCCTTAAGGGTCCTTGTTTGCACTGAGCCTCGTGGTTGCCGTGTTGAACTTGCTGTAGTTGTATGGCCAGCTTCGGGTGCTTTTCGGGTCGCCGGGTCTAGGCCGCCGCCGGTGCATCCAAAGTCCAAACAACCGGGCCTGAGACTTTATTACAGGGAGGTTCATTGGTTGAACCTGGCCCTTCCCTGACTCTGGAGTTTCCTCGGTAATCTTCCTATACACGCCATGCATGTGGTGAGTTGGCGCAATGCTTGCGAGACTGGCGTGAGAGTCCGACGGTGGGTCCGGGACTTGACAGTGGCACTCGCATACCATAGCTTGACAACTCGATCATAAACTCGGCATTGTGAGCTGCTCTTTCCGACCCGGATTTGGTTTTCTTGTGCAGCCCCCGGTTGGTCCGTCAGATTGCTCGACGCAGTCAAGCTAGCCAAGTACAAGGATTGGTTCTCGTGTTGGAACTCCATGTTGATTCAGTGAAATCCGATCGGATTCAAATCCTTCCTTGGCAGAATGCGCGCCCCTTGAGTAGCCACTGCTTCACGCCTTGGGGAGGTGTTCGAATTGTCAATGCCTTCCGTTGACAGCTGGCAGTGGCACTCAGATTCTATGTAGCCGGGATCACGAGGACGCCTAGAACATAGTCCGTGACTCCGTGTATGCGCAAGCCGAGTGGCGCACTGGCATGCCTCTTTCTTCCCGCGAAACAGGCCTATCGTGACGTCTTCGGTGACTCATACTGCAACTCTCACGTCGTTACAACCTTGTCTTGGATTCAGACTGTTGTGATTGAATTATGACACGGGGAAAATGATTTATGATCGAGTAACCGCATATCAGGCTGTGGCCAGGTAAATAAAGAAAAGTTTGAGCTGCACGTTGCGACGGTCCCAATCACGACTTCTCCCATACCTCCAACATTTCCGCACTAACATCCTCCAAAGAAGTCAATTCGCGTGCGGGAACGGTGATCTCCATGTCCGTGGCCACTCTCCTATATTGCTGATCCGACTGCTCTGCGAACAGCAGTGCTCTGAATCCTTGTTCAAGGCATATGATCAGACCCGTCACCCGACTATGCTTGTTCCGTCCACGGCGACGAATCTGAGCGAGAAGATCACGAATCCACGGATAGACAAAAACTATTCTTCCCTCCAGCGACTCTTCCGCCAAGTTGTTCGGAGACTTGGAGAAATACCTGTCTTGAGTCTCAAATCGCACTTCCCCGAGTGCTGTAGTCGAAGCGGTGTAAGCGGTGGTGCCTTGTCTGGGTGTGCGTGAGGTATCGTGTGTTACCTTCGAGATAGAAAATGTGATGCAGGGAAGACTGAGACGACGATCGGCAAAGCGTGGTAAACCGAGGGTATAAAGGAGATCATGGAGACCAGTGACTCCCTCCTTCAACGACGGGTTAACCAATTCAAGTTCCTCGGCCCGTCGACTGACCATGTCACCTGTAATTCGAGGAAGTTTATATGGCTTGTATGACTCGGGTTCGTAGACAGAGATGACGGCAGGAATAGAGCTGTTGAACTTGGATGGCTCCCCGATCCAGTCAAGCACGGTAACGTCCCCTTGGCGATTCACGATTTCCTGCAAAAGTAGCCCAAGTGCAATATCCCCTTCGCGGTGTTTATCGACGTGTATATCACTGGTAAATATCCCTATCAATGCGTATGCAATGTCCACTTTCTTTGTCGCATCGCGGGTCGATGCCAACTGGAGCCTTTGGCGCACGGTAAGGCTATCGGGAGAAAAGTCATCCTGCAGAACGTTCTTGACGTTAGTCATAGCGCTCTGCAGCTCCTGCTTAATGTCGGAGACCCTTTTGTGGTTGAACTCGCTACCATCGATGTAGAGCTCCCAGTCATGCCGATAAAAACGGATGACCTGAGAAGCAAGGAGCTCTTGCAGCGTCCAAGCACGAAACATCCACCGGTTATGTTTGAGGCTGCGTGAGTCGAGTGGTGTTGACTTGGATGGGTCTGCAAGGCGGACAAGCGTGAGAACCGAGTTGTGGTACCATTTATACATGAAGCGGACTGATTTCTCGTGGATGTCGGGATTCTCCTGATCGATACAGCATGTATCGCTCCATGACCATCGAATCTTGTAGTCATCCCGGACCGTTTCGCAGAATTTGCGTAACTTTTTATTTTGGGGGGATCGTTGATCGAGCTGATAGACTGGAGTTTGGGTAACAAGCTTGAATAGTGGCTCTTCCCCGTCCCACGTGTGAGAGAGCATTACGTAGTGGAAATACCCTTCCACGACCTTCTTGGTATGCTGCATGTCCAGCACCGTGGACATTGACGAGACAAGCTCGTAATATCTCGAGTCACTTTCGAACATGTCTCTTCGCTTTTCCTGATCACAGAGGCAGCCACTTTCAACGTCAATAACCACAAATGGTGATTTGTCGAAGATTGTCTTAATCAGTTCGTCAATTTTGCCAACCGTCTTGATGTAGTTACGTAGGTCTGTAAAAAATTATCTGAATCACTATCTGGGACTCGGAATTGAGTTCGAGACACTACTTACGGAGAATCTCTGGACTATGGGTATCCGTGAACCTTGAAGACATTTCATTCAGTGTGCGGACTGCCTCCTTAAAACGCTTCTGGGCATGTAGTGCTGCAAACTTCCTCTCGTAACCCCAAGGGTAGGAGGGGTCATTTTCAATTGCCTAGCACTGACATTATCGAGGACCATCGAACACGAGGAGGGTAAAAACGCACCCGTGTCGCATCTATCAAGGCATCCTGCCACAAATTCATATTGGCTTCTGCTTTGCTCCGCTTTGCAAGAAGATCGGAAATACATTGAGAACACCGGGAACGTGGGGTCGTGTTTGCCCGAGATCCTGATGGCATATGCCCTTCGCTCGCGTTAACAGGCACCGATCACTCAAATGATGAATACTTGACGGATCAGAGCGCAACTCACGTGAAGGACAACCAGCGAGGGTAAGCGCCTCGGAGTACCAAGCAGTGGCCTCGTTATACATTCCACGGCACACTTCTTCATCCCCAAACCCCTCTGCAGTGGTGCGCCTACGTAAACCTCGCACCAACTAATCTGGAAAAAAAGTCGCACCACTAAGAGAGCTAAGTTTTGCCTGAATGGCTTCCCGGTCTTCAGCGAGTTCGGTTTGTCCTGCGTAAAAGTAATTCATCTTTCCGGGCTGTGATGGCGCTTGACCGGACTTGAACAGTGCTTGACACCTTAGTTCATGAATATCGGATATCAGGCAATCAAGATCCCAGTCGAATAACTTCCGATGCGCGTGAGCGCAGGGGACAATCACAATTCCCTGCGACTTACTAGCGAAGTAGTCTTCACGTCTGGAAGATGGAGTAGTGGACCGAGATCTGGTACAGCTTCCAATCGCCTCAACACTTCCTGGTGACGCTTCCCGTCGATTCGGCATTCTCTACGCGCGCAAAGAAGGACCTTCTGGGCCTGCACGTTCCTTGTAAATTATGGCGACCTCCAACTGTTTCGTAGTGGTACACTCACCTCTACTAACCGACGTAAGTCGTCGCTCTGCCAACTCTCATCGATTTTGGTCACGCAGGAATCCTCATGATGATGTTCGAGCAACGTGATGGACTAGAATCAGTAAATTCACAAAGGAAGTGACAAGTTCGTGGACTGTACACACCTTTATACATTTAAAAAGGTCGCTGTCACAACCACGCAGCGCAGATTTGAAAGAACTCAAGGCTTCTGTGCATCTTCCTTGCCCATGAAATGCAATACCCTCGGCGATGCATGCGATTAGACCTGCGCACCCACTGTTTGACTGCTTCTACGCCAATGTCAGCGATCACGATTAACATGAAGATAAACCCAGTTGCCTTGACCGTTGCCGCATCGTCCAACGCCGCAGCCCAGTTTTTGCGACGTGCCCGAACAATGGCACGATTTACGAGTGCATAGAGGTCCTGCGGAGAATTACCTGTACCGCTGACTCCGATTTCCTCCCCCAGTCTTTCCTCGACTTCCCCTAAGTTTCCTTCTTTCCATGCTTCCAATACTGCGTGGCTGACATAGGTGAACTGTGTTCGAGATGACGAAGAGTGAGCCCACAACACAATCGAATTACCGAGATTGCATGGACTCACGGGGACCTGACCCAGTGCTGACGGAGAGAGCAGCTGGAAGGAAGGATAAGAGTGCTAATCTTGTCGTACAAGTTGCGCATGCCTACATGAAAGAGGTAACACTTATCAAGAAGGGTTGAGAGACACCATGAAGTGATGTGGTAACCGTCGCGGTCGTTTCCTCCCACACTGACAAGACGAGAGCCATCCCGCGAGATAGATGCGACAAGTACTTCATTTCGGGAACGGAGATGTTTACAAGGCATGCGGGGAATAGTCGATATATCCCAGATGTCAATTGCGCTAGTGCGTCCCGTTGAGACAGAGGCGAGGAACCGTCCACTATTGGACACGCAAATAGAGGTGACAAGATCTCTGGCCCGATCCCATTCGACCTGGCCTCCGGTCAGGACATCGAAACATTTGATTGAACCACCCGACCCCCCGGCGAATAGCCGGTGACCCTCAATAGACCATGCAAGCTAATATGTTGAGTGTGGATTTCTTATCGACTGTAGTAGAACCCCGGTGCGACTGTGCCAAAGATGGATGGAGGTGGCATCCTCGCCAATCGTACGATGACCTGAGGCGATGCGGCCACCTGCCGGCGAGTACTTGACTGACGAGATTGGTGAGGAATTCTGATGGTGCAATGGGCCGAGAACGCATTTCCTGCTCTCGATGGACCAGACCACCAGCATCCCGTCACGGTCCTCAGATCCGATCGCAACATACGACGAGTTCGGAGATATGTCGAGTGCAGCGATCGTACGCCCGCCTCCTTTCGCTGCCCCGAACTCTCCTACCCTCTGAATCGGATCGGGCACTGAGTTCCAAATGACCACCCGCCCGTCCTGATACCCACTGACGATCCACTTTCCGTCCTTGGAAGCGGCGATGGAATTCACCATCGAGCCTTCCGTCAATGGCGACTCGATCTCAGTGAGTTGTCCTTTGTCTGCATTCCATAACTGAATGCAAGTCCTCTTGTCAAACTTGCAAGTGATTGCCATTCGTCGGCCGCAATCAAGCAATATCAAAAATGATACCGGACCCCCGACATCGATCCGAGCAAGAACAGCACCTTCAAACCGGATGCAAGTCAGATATTACAACAACGTCAGCACCGTGAATATCGTCATTCTCACACTGGGGCCAGTCTGATTCCGAGTTTTGCGCTCGAGCCGGTGCTGGTGGTACGCTGTCGGTGCTATCATTAGGTAGTTTTGCTATGGCATGCACGCAGTCAGTACTGATGCCCCGATCCTTATTCGGCCGCCCCCTTAAAGGTGGCTCACTTTTTCGATCCTCCTTTCCCTGCATACCGAGTGTGGGGTTCTTGAAACGCAATGATGGTGCTGGCACGATGGTCGAGCTGGTACTGCTAGTACTAGTGCTATCACTAGCATTAGGTAGTTCTACAATAGTAACATCAGGAAGCTTCTTGACCTCTTGAATTTCGGAGAAACCGTGACAACCCACCTTTCCTTGTCTCCTTTTTCTGTGGCTTGAGTCCTGGCAGCGACCACTTCATACCGGCCAACTCGGATTGACGCTTGGTGGGAGCCATACAAAAGTTATGTTGACGAGGGATGTCACTTCGAAGGTCGTGGTAGCGCCTACCAGCACGCCCTTAGCCGCATGCAGTTCCCTGAGTGCACGTTTGAGCGCCTGCCAGTGAGAACTTTTGCCACTGGTCCCCATTCCAGCAGAAATTTCAGCACCATGATGACGATGTTTGCTTGCAAATGAACTTGAATACATGAATGAAATTGAATATCGGTGACCGCGACTCCCGCGCCTTGTGCCAGTGCATGCCCTTTGCCATGGTGCCTCTCTCTCAAAAAAAAAAGGTTTTGTCCTATGGTATCCCAGGTACATGACAATGTGGTGGTTATGTATGTACATTCTATCGACATATGACAATCCATGTAACCGTGGATAGGGCAAGCTTCATCGCGTAGACGGTCCGAGGAAAGACGTCTAAGCGATCCGCTATGACAGACGACACGAACCTTACTAACGGGGTATTGCAGCCTGGAAGTTCCAATTTGTTCTTGTTCCCTACCCAGGGTAGCACACCGCCCTCGAAGTTCAATCCCGTCGTACCTGATTCCGTTCGAGATGACACTCCGGGTTCTTCCTACTTAATTCTCCCATAACCACGTCAAGTGCGTATATCATGTCCACGTCGTTCCGACAAGAGGACAACGATTACAGTAACCCATCATGGACCCGGACAAAGAAACGAGAATAAATGGCTCGACTTACTAGCAAGCATACTAGCAAATCATCCATGCGTTATGGCGTGGCTATCGAGACCGATTGCCGGATAATACTCGCAACACCAAATTATCCGATGATATCATGAGTCGGTGGGAACTGCTCGAGTGTGCCAGCGGGGTTTTAATTGGTAGAAGTCGCCGACTCATAACTATTTCTCCGTTTTCTCTTTTCCTTTTCCTCGTGGAAAAGTAATGTCGAATGACTCCACCGAAGACGTTCCGATCTCGCTGATGCTGGTCATTCGATGTATCTGCGCGACTTTACCTTGGTCCCGAATGAGTTTCGACGACGGGAAGATTTGATCTCCAGTCCCCTTCAAAAGAATTGAAGGACTCGGTTCACAAGAGGGGACTTCATTTCTGTGAGCCCTAGACTCAGGGAGCATAGTCTATTCCCAGCTCTAGGAGTCGACCGACAGCTTTCGGATTAAGGTGAGAACTGTTGAGATGTGTCCATGCTGGTGAGGGTACACCACGAGTGACTCGAGCCTCATGCATCACTGGACTGCTTATCAGTTCGGTGCGAGGCCGGTACTCATCCTTGTCCCCCGCTTATCTGTCTGAGCGCTGTATCCTGTGACTTGTTTCCATGCTTCCAGTGTCGATAGCTTGGGAAAGCATATCCCCAAATCCCAATACTTGAGGACACCTCGAATCGCGATGACACCTCCCACGGCATCTTGCTCAGCCCAACATGACCTCGCTTATCCATTTGATCGCTTGGATATGTACTGGCCTCGTCTTCTCTCGTTCTTTCGTTGTGTCCGCCGCAATAGCGACACCTTTACCGGACCTATACGAAGCATCGTTGACAGAACTTCAAGCCGGATTGACGTCTGGTCAGTTTAACAGCGTGGATCTGATCAAGGTGCATCCCCTCTCGCATTTGAACCTATGATAATTCGTGGGACTGACGGTGTTACCGACGTATCCAAACAGGCATATTTCGCCCGAATCGAGGAAGTGAATCTTCAAGGGCCTGCCTTGCGTGCTGTAATCGAGACTAATCCATCCGCGCTTGGTGAGGCTGCTGCGCTGGACAGTGAACGGCTCCTCTACGGACCTCGCGGTGCACTTCATGGCATTCCAGTTCTCGTAAAAGATAATATTGGAACTGTCGCTTTCGAGGGTACGATCGTGGTGCAAACACCGATAAGTTGGTTTTGAATACGTGGAATCTAGGCATGAATACGACCGCCGGAAGTTACACGCTCTTCAAGTCCGTCATTCCTGAAGATGCCGGCGTTGTCAAAAAATTGCGTCGAGCGGGTGCTATCATCCTTGGTGAGCCTTCTCTCCTCTGCACCTGCACATATAATTGAACTCGATGCCTGATCAACAGGGAAAGCAAACCTATCCGAGTGGGCCCATTTCAGAGGAAATCTTGCATCCGGATGGTCAGGGCGTGGGGGGCAGTGCACGGGTGCCTACTATCCAAATGCGGACCCTTGTGGATCTTCTTCCGGTTCTGCCGTCGCGTCTTCGATCGGCTTAACAGCCGTATCCCTCGGGTGTGTCCTGCATGGTTATTATCTTTCCAACAAAGACCCTCAAGCGATTGTAGGACGGAGACCGACGGAAGTATCACATGTCCCGCTAATCAAAACAATATTGTCGGTATTAAGCCAACCGTTGGGCTGACTTCGCGCGCAGGGGGTGAGCTCGTGGTTCATCCGTGTGACTTTCCCTGACCATTTATGTAGTCATACCCATCTCCGAGCACCAGGACACTGTTGGTCCTCTTGCTCGTTCCATGTCTGATGCGGCCATTGTTCTCTCCGTTATCGCAGGCCCAGACCCGAGTGACAACTTCACGCTTGCCCAGCCTACACCTATTCCAGACTATACCATGGCACTCAGCAACTCTTCTCTGGTTGGAAAGCGTATCGGCGTGCCCCGCGCGATGTTCTTAAACGATTCGATGTCCGGGAATGACCCATACGTCAATATTGTATTTGAGCAGGCCCTTGAGACTCTGAAAGAGCTCGGTGCGACCATTGTGGATCCCGCCGATCTTCCTTCTGCATACGAAATTTACAACTCGAACAACGAAACGGTGGTTTTGGAAACGGATTTCAAGGTACGTAATGACCGATTTGGACTATGCTTGTTGTCTTACTCGGCACGACTGATCATACAGGTCCAACTTAACGCGTGGTTCGACAGCCTTGTCGCGAACCCCTCTTGCGTTGCATCTTTGGCCGATGTCATTACGTTTGACGATGCCAACCCTGCTTTAGAAGAACCATCTGGCTACACAGGCCAATCGACGTAGGTTTCTTGCCTACGTGACGTGGCTGCATCTGACGTATGGCCTAAGTTTAATCGAGTCCGAGGCCACAACTGGTTTCAATGCATCCTACTACCAATCACTGGCGTTCGATAAGGAACTCGGCGCGACGCGTGGCATCGACGCAGCGCTGCAAACCTACTCGCTGGACGCACTTGTCCTACCCGCACCAGGTTATACTACGGTACCAGCTGGTAAGAGCCCCGTCATCCCGCCTTGGTCTTCGTCGCTCAAGCGTTTATTTCCAAGCTATCGCTGGCTATCCCATTGTCACAGGTACGGTCCTCACCGGTCTTCTATCCTCGTCTTTTATCTTCTGACTCACAACGTGGACAGTTCCCCTTGGTTTCTACCCTGACAACGTCACCATCGGGAGTGCAGGTCCCAACACAGTATACCCCGCACCTGGTGTCCCTATCGGTCTTTCGTTCCTTGGCACTGCCTGGAGCGAATACGAATTGATCGGGTTCGGATATGCGTACGAACAATGCACGCAGACACGCCTTCAACGTTTGGCATACCCCACAGCGATCCCAACGACACAGCTCGCAGACGTGATGGGTTCATGAGCGGAGAAATAGGTCGTGGGGGATGATCGCTTAGCCTTGCTCAGTTTACCCTGAAAGCTTGAAACACGGCGATTTTTGAGCGACAAAAGATTGACATATAAGTGTGAGATTTACTTGCTCGTTTCGGCTCGCGAAGCGCATTCAAGCGCATTCTATGTGCCGATGAGGAACGTTGCCAATGGTCGTGCTACGTGATCAGTCAGTGACGCTGCAAGCCGGCGTCACTTCGCACCAAGCTTCAAGCCCGAAACATAGTCCTGTGAGAGTTCTCGAGCGGTGGTACTCATCCTCTATAACCATGTGAAACCGAGGTCGGTACGTCATTGCACACCTTCAATATCTGCGACATGACTCAGGCCTTCAGGGACGACGGCCAATCCGAATACGTAGCACCGATCGGCAGTTCGACCACAGACGGACAACCTGTCTCCGCCGGACTCGTTGCCATGCTCACGTTGGTGGCTGGTAGGCTTGGGAAAACATCCTCCCAAACCCACTATTTAAATGCGAGCTAATTCTGAGCGTGTCCCTATGAAACCCATTATTACTGTGACTTATATATGATCCCACTCGTGCATTTAATAATCCGGTCATTTTCTGTTCTGCTCTTGACTCGTACACTCCTTGTCTTAGCCGCAACGATTCTACCTGATCTGTACGAGGCCTCGCTGACGGAACTTCAGGCCGGATTGGCTTCTGGTCAATTTTGCAGCGCAGAATTGGTCAAGGTATGTCCCATTTCGCGGTCCAGTTTTTCTGTGCTAGTATGTCCACTCACTGATGGACACATACAGGCGTATTTTCGTCGGATTGACGAAGTGAATTTGCAGGGGCCTGCCCTGCGCGCTATAATTGAAACCAACCCATCCGCACTTGCTGAAGCGGCTAAGCTGGATTATGAGCGTTCTCTCTCCGGGCCTCGCAGCCTTCTCCATGGTATCCCAGTCCTTCTAAAAGACAACATCGGGACTGTTGCCTACGAAGGTAAGATTTTGCACGTACCAGTGTCGCTGAAGTAACTTTAGTACCCTGACCGCAGGCATGAATACGACCGCTGGGAGTTGGGCACTCTTGTATTCTCTCCTTCCTGAGGACGCTGGAGTAGTGGAAAAGCTGCGAAATGCTGGTGCAATCATACTTGGTTAGCCGTCTTCCCCCATGTAAAATCTGCCATTGTCTCAGTGGCTAAACAAACAGGGAAATCGAATCTGTCCGAGTGGGCTCATTTCAGGGGGTTGAGTCTTCCATCTGGATGGTCAGGACGCGGCGGGCAATGCACGAACGCTTACTATCCAAATGCGGACCCCTGTGGGTCCTCTTCAGGTTCCGCTGTCGCCGCATCGATCGGTCTGACGGCTGTATCGCTTGGGTACGTCTTGATGTGATATCATCCGGTACCACCCCTTTTAGGCACTCACAGGACGGAAACCGACGGAAGTATAACATGTCCTGCCGGCCAAAATAACGTTGTTGGTATCAAACCAACTGTCGGACTTACCTCGCGTGCAGGTGGTAAGCGGGTACTAGCAGTCCTTTCCGGTTGTTGTTACCAATCTTGTCCTTTCCAGTCATACCCGTATCCATGAACCAAGATACCGTCGGACCTCTCACACGTTCCGTGTCTGATGCGGCTATAGTCCTATCCATCATCGCCGGTCTGGATCCGAAAGATAATTTCACACAAGCGCAACCCACCCCTGTTCCTGATTATACCAACGCTCTCAACAAATCTTCCCTAGTCGGGAAGCGCATTGGAGTGCCTCGTGCGGTGTTTTTGAACGACTCTATGACCCGCAACGACCCTTACGTCAATGTCGCCTTTCATCAAGCTCTGGAAATCTTGAAAGAGCTCGGTGCTGTGATTGTGGACCCTACTGATCTCCCCTCTGCACCCGAGCTTTATAATTCAAACGGACAATCGGAGGGGATGGTGCTCGCAACAGACTTCAAAGTTCGTTTCAATGGATACTGACCACATTCTCGTCTCACTCAACGCGACTAATTGTGCAGATCCAACTCAACGCATGGTTCCAGAGCCTCGTCGTGAACCCTTCTGGTGTCAACTCCTTGGATGACGTCATTCGGTTCAACGCTGCCGTTCCGAACTTGGAAGGACAAAGCGGATTCGCAGACCAATCGATGTAAGCTCACTGCCTGCTAATATATTGTAACAATCCTTCAACAATACTTACTTGGCTGATTCGTGCACTTAGCCTGATCGCCTCCCAGGCAACGACAGGTTTCAATGCAACCTATTACGAAGCGCTAGCATTCAACAAGGAGATGGGCGGGCAGTGTGGTATTGACTTCGCACTGCAAATGCACTCGCTGGATGCTCTTGTCCTACCCACAACTGGTTTTACACCTGTACCAGCCGGTATGTACTCTGGCATCGCGCCTGCGCCTTCTGCATCCCTGCATTCTCATCATTCATTTGGCACTAGCCGTCGCAGGTTACCCTATCGTTACAGGTATGCCCCAACCATTTTCTATCTCGCTCACTCACAACTTGGACAGTCCCCCTCGGATTCTACCCCGACAATGTCACTATTAGAAGTGCAGGCCCCACCACCGTATACCCTGCACCTGGTGTTCCAATGGGACTCTCCTTCGTCGGTACGGCGTGGAGCGAGTACGAGCTGATCGGGTTTGCATACGCGTACGAACAACACACACGGACGCGGCTTCAACGTCTGGCTTACTCATCTGCAATTCCAAGGACACAACTCAAGGACGTGATGGGTTGAGGCGCTTCGGGTGTTAATATTATACCCGCCATTCGGGCACACCTGGTATCTGCAACCCACAGACATAATTCATGGATATGATGCATATTGATGGTCTCCAACCAACGTATGCCACGTGCATTGATCTGTCCGTTTCTTGTCGTAGTACCCAGTAGCACATATACTGAACCGAATACATAAAGAACTGACTCAGATCGCGTTCGAACAGAATAACAAGAAGTCATGCAACGTTGTCATGTACCATGCCGATCCATTGAACGCGAAATGGCATCCTCCATTATGCCCTTGGTCCTTACCGGTTCAGATCCCTTGAAACCACACTTTGGGGACAACGTGGGTCGAGTGGCACGGTAAAAGTGGTAGATCAATCGATCGAGATTCAACATCGCACGCCGTCGCCCCCGAAAACCGTGCGCCTTATTCTCTGCAGCTACGCCTTCCTGAACGGCAAGAATAGTCTGGACACTCGTTCCGGTTCTACTACGTGCTCCCCAACGAGCGATACGAAAGTCGGTTGAAGTTGTTTAGCATTGAATTGTGTTGTCGGTGTGAATGGACTAGGCTCACACACCGGTAATTTGGCCGGGAACGTCACGGTGCTACCTCATTTCTGGTGTTGGTTCTTGGTAAGGCACATGTCCAGGTACATATCAAGTCAGTTGGGTTTCATGCTTTGAGACAACCACGCTCAACGATCATTCATCTGGATGACGCCTGTCAAAAGATAACACCGTCTGGGTGGGCAATGTCAGTCGCAAAGCCGAATAAGAATCGAACTCGGTCCCGAGAAAAATGGAGTCCCTCAACCACAGGAGTGCTACTGCTCCATAGTACCGAGGCGCTTCCTGGCGTTGAAATTTCAGCGACTGATAAGCAGCTCTCAATTACCGTCGGACATGCTTTCATGAAGCCTGAAGGTGGGAGAAGAGTGAGGAAATTGAAACTTTGAACGGCTCACGCTGGCGCGTGCGAAAATTGCACGCTAGGTATAGTACTGAGCTATTCAAGTTGGCCGTTACACTTTACACCAACCCAGTCATGCCTTCGAGCCCTCCCGTGCCCAACCCGAACGTCAACGACAAGAAGCGGCGACGCCGTCTCGACTATCCCTTCATTCTCTCCTATCGCACCCGCTGGTTCGCACCCATTCGCCCATGATCACCGGAACTGTCCATTCTGACTTGCATGTTGCATGGCGATCGCGAATTGGTGATGCTGACCGCTATCTTTTTCTGAAAAAATTACAACTGCGCCGCATGTACACGCTCTGCACTGTGGAACAAATCGACAGGAGCGACAACGATCAATACGGACACGTCAACAACGCCGTCTACTACAACTTCTTTGACGCCGTCGTCAACACCTACCTCATCCAGCACTGCGGCCTCGTGCCCACTCAACCTAGTTCTGATCCTAAATCTCCCTCTAATTCGGACGGGAGCGGGAACCAGATCGGGCTCGTGGTGTCGTCATTTTGTGAGGTATGTGCTCACCCACTCTAATTGAAATTGTGATCGGTCCTGCCGGCCGTTTGGAGCCAACCATTCTCATGAACTCTTGTGCACTCCCAGTTTTTCGCCCCGTTGTCGTTCCCGGACGTGCTCGACCTGGGCTTGAGAGTGACAAGGCTGGGAAGGAGCTCGGTCACGTACGAAGTGGGAGTGTTTAAATCCTCATCGGGAGAAAGTGAAACGTCAGGAGGTTTCGAGGATTCCCCGGCCGCTGTGGGAGGGTACACCCACGTCTACGTCGACAGGCAATCTCGTACGAGCGTTTCTATGAATACGAGAACGAAGGCTGGCTTAGAAAAATTGGTTGTCGTTCCACGGGCAGACGGCAGGGCAAAGTTGTAGGGTGCGGTTGCGTGCCGTAGTTAGTATGTAACATTAGTACCCCTAAGCTTTCTTGGATGTATACCATAATTCGGGAGGTGGGTGATAAAGCAAAAGAGAAATAGATACATGCCATAGAACGGTGACCCATCCGGACTTCTATGTTGCATCCAAAAGTCTACCTGCCTAGGTGCTGAATCCAGCCCAAGATCCCACCTCGATGGACTACACCTCCCGGCTTCAACAAGGGCGTGTCTTCCGTCACTGCCCGATCAACCGTCTCGCCCTCAATCACGACGCTCACACTGTCTTCCTCGCTCGGGGTTGCCGCCTCAACGGACACTTCGGCAGCTTCACCAAGCGGCCTCCCGAAGTCATCGATCCCGAGGCGACGCTGCCGGATTTTCCACGCAAGACACACGAGGAGTAACCAAGCCTGCATCACTCCCGACACGGCGTACATCACCCAGCCTGTAAGATCCAATTAGTCCCATCCATTCAAGAGAAGACCCGTGTGGAATGCCCATCAGCGCCAAGGTTGATGTAACGGGAATAAAAAAAAACGCGACGCACTCGTCCAGTCAGTGCCTGGTCGCATCGCAATCGAGACGGCCATGACGATTCCACCCGGACTCTGGATCACCATCATTGGGATACTCAGTGCACCAACGAGCTTGAGGTTGTAAGTCCGTATAAGCTGGGGAGCGTATTGCACGGCTGCCAGCAAACCCGATGTGACGCCTAGAAATGTCGCCCAAAGCGTAATCTGGGGTGGATGCGGCACGGTAGGATCCGGAGAAGGCGGGGAGTCGACGAGTAATACAAATGTCGTGATGGTGATGATTACCCTTTGTTGTACTCAGCACAAGACTGCACGCGGTAGAAAGGCACATACAAGTGGAGAAACACGACCCAAGAAACGATGACGGACAAGCGCCATTCAGAGCTCTTAAGGTTAGTGCGGACGTGATGGATCGGTCGCGCATCGTGTGTATTAATGTCGAGTTGGATGTACTTCAGATTAGGGGGGTAGTATAGCATGTAAAGTACCAAACTACGAGAGAGAATGAGACTTCAAAACTAAGCATCAAAACTCGGAGATCACATACATCATGGTGAATAGAAACCACTGGACGCCGACTTGCGAAATCCCGGCGGTCTGCTCTATGCACTTGCCAAGACTCTGGTGGCAAATGTGAGGAGACGGTAGAACGACAGAAGAAGCAACGCACAACTTGAGTACAACAGCGTATGACGGGGTATTGAAGTGTAATTCTGAAACGAAATCTAGAATTAGACAAAATATAGAAACCGAACAAGTTGAACAGACATGTTGAGCATGGCAGCCGCAGACGACGTGCTACCGAGAAGAAAGAACCAAGGGCTAAACCCGATGGAAGTTCCTGCTCTGATTATGCGCAAGTGCTATCATATCGTTGAGTGGCAGTCAGAGAAGAGCGGTGATACACACCTGCGGAACATAAGATAGAAAGAGACCGAAGATCAAGAAGGCGGTGAGGCCATTCGCTTTCCAGTCAGATTTCTAATAATCATTAGCCACTTTGTGTATGGTTACGCACAAAACTCACGAATTGACAAGGGTTCAACGTGAGGTCCATCGTAGATAGACTCGAAAGGGTCTGCCGCGTTCAAACCACTAGTTACCATACATGGGAACCAAATTTGAGACTCCGCCACCGGAGAGTCACGTGATATTACCCTACATGCTATGACAAAGTGCTTTCCACTCGGACGGTCATCAAAGCCAGGATACCAGTGGATACACAGTCTAAGGCCAGCCTAGTCATGTTTACTGCCATTCGCATTCCTGTCGAACTTGCACGCGTAACAACGTCCGCACTTGGCTTGCGAATGTCCAACGTGGCCGGGATTCTACCTCGGGGTCGGTCATCCTTGGGTTTGCAACGGTCCCGGCGTGCTTTTCATCAATTGCCACGACGATCATTGTCACCGCCTTCCCCTATACAATGTCTGCGGATATCCCTCATCCAATTACCACAATGCCGTCGCTGGCTACACGCGTCTGGTGGTATGCATTTTGCTGTCTCCCTCAGGCTTACGTCCTCTCCTGATGACCGGCTTTACTACGTCTTATTTTAGTGCCACGCCACGGCAATATCAGTCGTCCTTCGCCGGGAACTGGGTTCGTCCTTTTAAATCACTTCTTTCGCGGCACAACGCCAATACCTTCCTCTTAGCATTACTTTACACTTCAAAGATCACAAAGGAAACCTCATAAAAACCATCGAAGCCAGCGAGGGCGACGACATCCTATCACTCGCACACGAATGGGACATTGATCTCGAAGGTACTCACTTCGGTTCCCACACTTGACATCTGCGGAACTTTTCTTCCCCTTTTTCACCTTTATGATAACTCCAGGTGCTTGCGAAGGTTCCATTGCCTGCTCGACTTGCCATGTAATTCTTCCACCTGAACACTTCGACAGCCTTCCCGAACCTTCAGACGACGAAAATGATATGCTCGATCTCGCGTTCGGACTGACAGATACAAGCCGCCTTGGGTGTCAGGTACACATCACGAGAGACATGGATGGAATGGTGGTTCAGTTACCGAGCGCTACCAGGAATATGTTTGTCGACGGGAAGAAGCCGACGCATCATTGAATATGGCATATAGAAGGGTGGAGAGAGATTGGAAAGCACCTTAGGACCAATCGCAGGATGCGATGTGGACCTCGAGGGTGTACCGTAGGTGGTTGTGGGTGCTTGCTCGATATATCCTCGCTCAGGTGATAGTGGTCATAATGTTCAGATTGCGATTGTAGTCGTGTTAAACATCAGAAGGTGCGTCGAAGAGTGCGAAGCGGGTAATTGGTTTGGATGGTCTGACTTGGGCACGCTTAGCCGCTCGATTTCAACGCATACATGCTTTAAACATCATCCCAGTTTCGCTTCACGTCCCACAGGAGGGACGCCTGACCGTTAAATCCACCTTAAGCCCGCAAGTGCTTCATGGATACAGATTCACCTCGTTTCTACCGAAGTGTTTCGGCTCGGCTTGTCATCCCGAGTATTGCTCACAATCGTGCGGTTGAATTTCCCTGACCAAACACGTGTTTCAACCAGTCATAATGTGGCTTGTTCGTTTTCTGCTGTTTTACAACGGCACTGCCTTTGCCTGGAAGGTGTCATACGGTCAACCTCACCCGTTTGTAGTTCAGTTTGTTTGATTCACGGATACATGGTTAAGCAAGGTAATTTCGACATATTGAAATCACCTCTGCTGTCAGGGCTGGGTCCCGGCAATCTCGCGGACCTATATCCCGTCATATTTTGTGTCCACCTACCAAGGATCACCTTTATCTGGGCCAGACGGTGCGATCCGCTACATAAATGAAAAGCTGGCACTTCGCTGATTTCGGAGAAGCCTTGGTCTTGTGACTTCGTCCCCGTTGGCGCTAACTTGATTATTCTTGCTCGACATTCCAACGATCCCCCTACGCTTCAGTAGTTTCATCCGAATGAAGATCCCAGAACCTTGTAGCATCTGGTAGGTTCACTATGTGGCAAGATATCCACTCCTCGCGATGGACTTCTTGCGATGATGGATCACGCAATGCGATATATCGCTTTCAAGAATACTGCGCCTTCTTCTGTCCGTTACAACAGTCGTGGAAGGGGAGGTGAGTGTATTCATCCTCAGAGTCAAAGTGTGCAGTCCCCCCCTGGTGTTTTCATCATGATTGGAGTCACAGAACGTGGCTGCTGAGGTCATAAAAAATATACCCGGTCGTCTAGACCCTATGATACCACGTGTTGTGCTCCATGGGGAGATGTTTGTGATGAAGGTCTGAGCCACCCACGCTGAGTCTAGTCTCGTGTCGCGTCCGCCGCCTATTTGCGATGTTCCACAATGGTAGATTTTAATTGGGTTAAGCTACGTTGTCACATACGATTGTTGTGCGTCCATCGATTCGTGAAGGTTCCGTAGGGAAAAACTCTGATCCAACAGAGCCTCGGGTTCTGATCGCCGGATTTGGGGCAGTAAGCCTTGCTTTGGGGTTGCCACTGGATGGTCTGGACAGGCTGAAAACTTCTGTAGCACAAGGGAGGCACTGACAGTCGTGCAGTAGAACTTACTAATGTATCTTTCTGCGTGACGCGTGGGATTGTCGTCGTTGCCTTATTCAGTCAACTAGGCGGTGCGGCCCACAGCAACGTTTATCTAGGAGCGCCCAGGGGCCCTACTTAAAGAAGACTATTCTTGCGCAAGAAACCCCACGGCCTTGCCTTCGACCACAGCATCAGTTTGTCTTCTTGTTCTTGAGGATCGTTATTTCGCCATGCCACCACCCTACTCACAACGCAAGTACATCGATCTCATCCGCTACGCCTCCTCCAAATGGGTCAATTGGGTCCCGCTCACCGAGATTCGAGTCCGCACTTGTTATTTTGTCAATGTGCCGTCGTTTCGACTGAACTGGATCGACATTGACAGGTCGGTGCGTATGGCACAGTCGACAAGGAGACGGGTGATTTCATCACGGAAGGCAACATCTATGATCCTGAGTTCCAGCACGAGCTGGATAAACATGGCACCAACTTTATCATGGTGGACCACCCGCCGATCGAAGGTGCCATCGAAGACGATTTCATCGTCGCCTCGCGCGGGGCTAAACGTAGCGATTTGAACGTGGAAGACAAAGCGTATGTGGACGTTCCTACATCGCCGCCATTGAGTGACATGCAACTACAGGGACGTCTCCGGTCTCGCCGATGCGTCCCTCAAGGGAGAGTGGACGTTCCAGAGCGGCAAGAGGGATGCCATCTTCGTCATGCACAACCCTCGCCAATTGTCCATCCCTCCCAACCTGGTCCTCGAACCGCTCTACAAGGTCGACATGCTGATCCGCAAGTGGGTCGTCACGAGCGTTTATGCATGTCCTGCGTATTCGATGTACCTCTCAGACAAGTGTACGCCGTCCCTGATCTCACGTGACGCTCTCGGCCACAGTCTCTAACACCCTGATCAGCGGGTGAAAAGGTTTCTCTCGCCCTCCTTACCAAAGCACCACCCGCGACCGCTGATGGCGTCACTGCGGACGCTAACGGCGGCCCCAGTTGGTGGATCGAGGGCCAAACGGGTCTTTTCCGCGAAGCCTACGATCAAGCGGGCAATTACGCATTCACGCCCCTCTATTCCCTGAGACGTCCCATCAAACGCGTTAGACGATTCTTCCGAGACAAGATTCGGCCCGAGCCCGTTGGCGACGAACTGTGAGTAGACCATATTACCTCACGCAGACAGGTCTAGACGTCGACACGTCACTAGATGGTACAATGAGTCCCCGCCTTGGGACCCACTTGACGAGGACGGCGAAGAAGATCCAATTGATCCCGTGAGTGTGGTTTTCAAACCCCCCTCGTCCGCTTCTCACGCTTAGCTTTCTAGGAACTCAAAGCAGTCGATCCTTTTAAACAGCTCGAGGATGAAGCGAGGGCTAAAGGGCTCGTGGTGTAATGCATGGTTTTCGTTCCGTTTTAACCTATTGTTTCTCATCTCCCTCATGATCACTGCTGTCCTGGTTCATGAATCGATTTCCACCCCTTGCACATACAATATGATGACCAATGGACTGCTATTTCCATGGGTGATTTGAAACATGTGGCATCCTCAATGAAGAGGACTATCGTAGGAAGCCATATCGAATGCCTCTTCGGAGTCAGGTGATCTTCACCCACGTTGAACACAAAACAATTAACTCGACTCTAGATTGAAGTATAGCGGAATACGTATAACGCTCAAGAGGACTGACTATCTGGTATACAGAAATCGCGGAGACGCAACTGTCGGTTATGGCACAGTCAGTTTGCCTAGCTTCCGCCCGGGCTGGTGATCCCGGTTCCTGTAGTTAAAATCCCATCCCGGTGGAGGCAAAGTTCCAGGGTACATCTCAAAGGCCTTTGGAGTGTGACGTGGAATCGCTCAGCCAAATGGCCGGACGTGTGCTTAGTACGTTAGCGGGGTTCGCATGACGGAAAGCGAAAGTCATCCAACTGTTGGTCTGTCCACCCAGGGACTCCCCTCCGTCGCCCCACCCTGGCCCGCACTTTCGATTAAAATGAGGGCACAGCTGTGTTGTAACGATGGAAGAAGAGTGGGGATTATGGGGAGCGAGAGGCTTGCAGGCAATTCAAGTTGACGGTAGAAGGAACAGTGCCAATTGACGGCTTTTACTAGTAGGCATCCATTGAGATAGGTGATTCGTCATGAATGGCGTATGCACGGTCAGAATCCTCAAATTGAAGTCTGGGTATATCATATGTACATATGGTTATACATCCCGCAAGAAACTGATACGTTGGAAAGTATTTGAGTAGCACAACACGGACCCTTCTCTTTGGACCTAAATCCATCGCACTGCGACATAGTCGGAGTCAACCCTGGAAGATAGGACGCAGTCGTCAGTCCCCAACAGGAAAAGATTATAAAACGTCTCAGCAATACTCACGAATACGATCTCGTCTTCTTCTCCGTCATCATCCAACGGGTCCCAAGGTGGGGAGGCGTCCATCCAGCTGATATGGGTTACAGATCGACACAAGACATGAAAGAAGAAAACTGACATATCCTCGCCCTCTTGGTGGGGACGCTGCAGATCATTGTCACGGAGCAATCTTTTCTTCTGTTTCAATGTATATAAAGGGGTGAAAGTGGCTGCTCCGGATTCGGTACACCCTTCTCGAAAGAGGTCGGAACGGACGCTGGATTGCCATTCGAGGCCGGCCGTGCCACCTGCAGTGATACCAGGAGCGCCTGGGTCGGCAGGTATCTTGGCCGCCAGCTGGAGAGATACATTCCCTCCGGCTAGTGTGCCAAAAGACTTGTCAGCGCATGCCAGCCACATGAGTCGACGTGACGCTCACACTTGCTCGACAAGTACATGGAATACGCAGGACAAACATATACTCTCGTGACCAACGACTTCTTCTTAAGCTGAGGTATTTTCTGGAGATACTCTAACGCCACCTCATTAGGGAGGTACCTGAGGTGAGGGCGATACATGACGAGGAGGGCGCTCCGTTTTCCATGCTTGAATTCCCCCTGAAGCCGGAAGGTTGCATGAACGAATCCTCGTAGATCCCTGTGATGATCAGTGATCAACGTAGTCAGTTGATCAGGCGTTCTGGCCAAGGATGAGTGGTGCCTACGCTTCCGGTCCCAGTTGGAAATCTGTCTTCTCGAAAGTACTTGACGCAGCGATGAACTCTTTCTCAGTCTCCGCATCTTTGGGTTTGTGGTCTGTGAGCTTGAACCCTGCGCCTATTTTATCTAACTCTTTCTGAATTTCTGCGTCCGCGTAGATGTTCCCATCGATCCTTAGGTCACCCGTGTCCTTTTCAACAACACCATAGGCACCAACCTGCAGATGAAATCGTATCAGGTCGTAACGGTGCATGATCAGAAAATGGTACATGAAGTATATCCTGAAAGAAACCGACCTCAATTTCGCATGAAGGGTCCCAGTTGACCCATTTCGAGGACACTCGGAAGATGAGATCGACGAACTTTCGCTGGAGTAAGTGGTGGCCCATGCCAACTGCGGTGAGGCTATAACAGTGTGCTCACAGGAAGTCAAAGAAAAAATACTTCTCAGACAAAGTGGCTAAACAAAATATAGCGCCCCAGCGTCTATCGATATTGGTGGGCGCCGTGAGATTCTGTTGTGCGAGAGCATCCAGATTCAACTGTATAAAGCATACCTTGAGCGTTGTACTTGAAGCTTGACCGAAACCAGGCTTGCACGATTTCTTAGACACGGAGTCGAGATGTGGATCATCGTGGAGGTGCAACTTCGGACTTGGTCGCATAAACGCGCGAGACGGTGACGGTGGCATAATTATGGCAATTCCCAGGCAGCGAAGTCCGAAATTGGGAAGAAGGGCATGTCGTTCTCGTACGCAAATACCAGATACCCACCATGGTTCTCGAGAGTTGCCGATACCCATCCAATATTTCCCATGTCATAGGTGATGAGGCGGCATTGAGGTCATCATGTATACGTTGCCAGTGGAGCTATGCTCAAGCACTGAAACTCGATCATCCATTGCGAGCACCATTCCAGCATATTACCTGACTATTGCATTGAATCAACGTTCTTTCCCCCCGACACACGCATGCGTTCAAAAGGTTCTCGCCCATTTATATTCGTGTGGAATATATCAATTGACGCTATGTAGTTCAGAAATCGTTTTTTCTGGCACGAGCTCTGTATATCAAAGTGAAGAAAAGAGTTAGGCCGTTGTACCTTCGAACGAAATCTCTCTTCACCAGGGATAGGCAAGGCAGTGAATCGCAGGGGTCTCATGAGGATTCTTTAAATCGTCTCGCGATTTACACTGGGTACAACCAGTTCGAGCATATGGCGGACGTAGAAGAGGCCATTGTCGACGGCCGTGAAATCCTGGAGTTTTTCCCACCCGGGCACCCCAGTCGCTCCAGTTGGTTGAGCAGCTTGGCCACTGATCTGTGGAATCGTTACAAGCGACTCGGGATTATCGATGACCTCGAAGAAGCCATCATCCTTGACCGAGAAGTACTAGAACTTCGCCCGCTGGGACACTCATACCGGTGGATCGCGCTGTCCAACCTTGCAGTTCATCTTTCCGATCGGTACAAACAGCTTGGCGCAATAGAGGACATCGAGGAAGCCATCGCCCTCGACCGAGCCATATTGGCACTCCCCCCGTCAGACCACCCAGATCGATCGATTTCTTTGGATAATCTCGCAGTTCATCTGTCTGACCGGTATAAGAAGCTAGGGGCGTTAGAAGACCTTAACGAGGCTGTTTCTCTCGCCCGAGATTCGCTATCACTTCGTCCACCTAGCCACCCCAATCGACTGATGTCTTTGCACTGTCTTTCGGTTCATCTGTCTGAACGTTACAGGCGGCTTGGCACGTTAGATGACTTAGATGAAGCCATTCTTCTCGATCGAGATGCACTGGCCCTCCGACTGCCGGGGCACCCAGAACGGTCGTTCTCTTTGAGCAGCCTTGCAGTTGCTCTCACCACCCGGTACAGGCAACTTGGGGCAGTAGATGACCTCGACGAGGCCATTGCCCTTGGTCGAGAAGCGCTCTCACTTTGTCCACCGGGGCACTCAGAAAGGTCGATCTCCTTAAACAATCTTGCGATCTCCCTCTCTCTTCGTTACAGGCATCTTGAGGAAACAGAAGACCTCGACGAAGCCATCCTTCTCTCCCGAATTGCACTGTCGCTCCGCCCATCTGGGCACCTTGGTCGACCGAAGTCGCTGATCGCGCTTGCAGATCATCTTTACACTCGTTACAAACAACTCGCGACAGTGGAGAATTTAGAAGAGGCTATTGATCTCGGTCGAGATGCACTTGTGCTCTGTCCCCTGGAACATCCTGATAGATCGAGTCCACTAGACAGCCTAGCAAATTACCTCTTTGCTAGGTATAGTCAACTCAAAAAAACGGACGACTTAGACGAGGCGATCGTCTTCTCGAGAGAAGCACTTTCCTTGCGTCCATCCGGTCACCCTAACCATTCACAATCGCTGCTTAACCTTGCACGTAACCTCCGCACTCGGATAGCGAGTGGCATGGGTCAATTGAAGGACCGGGAAGATCTATTTAGTCTCTACTCAACTTTAACGGTTTTGCTGCAAACAGTATCTTCATCCGATGTGTTTGCTGCAAGAGCATGGGTAGATGCAGCCGAGGATTTCCGTCACCCTACAAGGCTTCACGCATATGAAACGTATCTCCGATTGCTTGTTCAACATCTAGCCAGTCTACCATCTTTGCCACGACATCTTGCCATTCTCAGAGGGCTTACATCTTCGCTCGCGACGGATGCATTTTCCGCTTGTCTTCGGAGCAACGCTCCTATCAAAGCGGTCGAGCTTCTTGAACAAGGCAGAGGCGTGTTTTGGAGTCAGCTTGCGCGCCTGCGTTCGCCGCTTGACGATGTCATTGCGTCCGGCCAGGTGGGGAGGGCATTAGCCGATGAATTCAAGCGACTCACTGTGCGCATTCGTAATATCTTCGATTCAACGGGCGACCACGGACAACTGTGTCATCTTAACGTCGAACTCCAGAAAGTCGTGGCCAACATTCGGGAGTTGCCTGGCCTTTCACATTTTCTCTTGCCTTCACTCTTCTTTGATCTTCAACAAGCTGCCAGCAAAGGACCTGTCATTATAGTGAATTCGAGCAAATACAGCTGCGACGCCCTTGTTGTTTTAGTCGATCGAGATCCCATTCACATTTCTTTGTCGGTTACAAAAGAAGATCTTCAAGAGTTGTCAGCGAAACTCCGTTCGTTGACTGCACTCGCAAAGTCAAAGAATGTGAAGGGAGATCTGGCGGCCATCTTGCGGGAACTCTGGGATAAAGTTGTTTCCCCCATCGCCGAGCTCTTGCAGACAATACATCCGACTCAGTCACGCATCTGGTGGTGCCCAACCGCCGAGTTCTCCTGTTTGCCGTTGCATGCTGCCGGTCCGTACAAAAGGGGCCAACGCAATTTTGCCGGCCTCTACATCTCGTCATACACACCCACGCTCGCCGCCCTCGTTCGTGCGAGACGGAACGAACGAACTGGTACAGCGGAACGGAAACGTTTTGTTGCCGTCGGTCAAGCGAATGCCGTCGGGCAGAATGAGCTGCTTTCTGTCGGCACCGAATTGACCAACATTGGTCAACGCGTCGATGGCCTCGCCACATTCACGCCCATTCAGGGAGAGGAATCATCCATTTCTAGGGTTGCAGAGGAGCTCGGAAAGAGTCAGTGGGTCCACTTTGCATGCCACGGAATTGTAAACCAGAGCGAGCCGTTCAAATCCGCATTCGCTCTCCATGATGGCCATTTTACCATTCAACACATTGTCCAGTGCGAACTGGAAAACCCAGAGTTCGCTTACCTCTCTGCCTGTCACACGACCGTTGGAGACGAGGAGAGCCCGGACGAGGTGATCTACCTCGCATCGGCAATGCAATTTGCTGGGTTTCGTTCTGTCATTGGAACAATGTGGGCGGTGGATGATGAAGAGACTAACAAGATCACCTCGATATTTTACGATAATATCAAAGACGAACGGGGTTGTCTGGATCACACTCGAGCGGCATTCGCGCTACACAAGACGATGAAAAGTTTGGAGGGCATAGAGTTTGATCAACGCATTCTCTACATACACCTTGGTGCTTAACGTGTTGCCCCCTTACTTTGCCCGCGGAATGGAATCTCTAATCCAATATCGAAAACTTCAGAATGAGACATTCGTAGATCATCCCACAACCTTTTCACCTTTTGCTCTCAGGTTACCTCCTTCGTGACACAACACTCCAAACTGGTCTCCTGAGCCCACGGGTTCATATGAGACTTTCCATTCATGCCGTCGTGATACACGATGTGACGCGTTGAGCTACGGTCATTGTCTGTTGGGGCAAGCTACCACTATGAAATCGTTCGCCTGCGTAAATGGAAGCAAAACAAAAGATAGGTGGTGTGACACCATCGATTTCACTCGAATGAGCTATTGTATAGTAAGGATTTAGTAAAGATTCGGACACACTCGTAGATTGGAACATCACCAGCCCTAGCTTACTTGGCGAGGGAGCGTGTCCGAGTCTGAATAGAAAATAGCTGGAAGTAATTCCGTGCAGATGCAAATGAAAATATACCATTTCCGTTGCTTCCGTTGAACATTCCGACAACCATCACACTGCTACTACATTCATTTTCGACGATGCTGAGTTGATGGAGCCGCGACGATGTTGGAGAGGAACCGGGGAAGTAAGCCAGTTCAGAATCGTACCCTGCAGGCGACTGTTTGTATCTGAGTTCTCAGCCAGACATATGACCGGCGAACTACTTACAACATGTGGGATTGCACGCATTATGGTTCGGTGTAGCCAATTCAGCTGGTTCCCTGATCGACGTCAGATATGAGTGAGATATCGTCCGAGGCCATGAGTCGCATGTTTAGGGGGCTGACCATCCTCGGTTACATTTTTCACGCTGGTTTGTTCTTTGTGCCTCATAGGTGACTCGGGTGACTGCGGCCGCGCGGCCCGCGTTTGATGGGAGGTTCAGTGGGTAGCTATTGTGGGTTCTACATCTTCCGGTTCCTCTCTCGATGCTGGGGGTTGGGTAATTGAGTGCGGCGTGCGTCATGGACAGTGGTTGGGCGCACTGGCAGTCTGGCATGTTTACAGATTGGCCACTGAACGGTCCGCCGTCAGCTAAGCGCTGAAGCGCTTAAGACTCAACCATGTCACGGTATTAGGGCGACTTTCGAGTTCAATTTGGTTTGGTTTCATTGACAACTTCGCGACTTGTAGCAACCAAGGGGCACCAATCGCGTTCGTGGAAACTTGCCTGCCCGGTTTTTGGTCCCATGATTACCGCAATGGGGGCTATATATAGGACTCATGGTATGGTCCTATCCCAACGTCGGCAGACACGATGGGCCCTCTCACCAGCACTGAATTATACAGACCCGAAGTGGACACTAGCCACATAAATGAGCGAGCGCTACTCCGAAAGATGGACGTTCGCATTGTGCCATGGCTAGGCTTGTTATACCTCTTGAATTTTCTCGACAGAGGAGCGATAGGGAACGCAAAGGTGTGTGCATCTCTGGCCAGCCCGATTCCTTGAGGATCTCACTAGAGGATCTCACACAACGAATTGAAGTTGTATAACCTAACAACCGACTTGAACATCACGGACAAACAGTATCTTGTCGCGTTAACAGTGTTCTTTTTTCCGTATGCCATTTTTGAGGTGTGTACTCCTGTCGCCTCGAGAACATTGTGGTTATCCGGCAGCATGACCTCGCACAGCCCGCGAGCAACATACTGCTGAGACGGTTTCGACCTTCCATATGGCTTTCGTCTATGATCTTAGCGTGGGGAATAATTATGGTTCGTGTGTGTTCTAGAACATTGACAATGTCGTTGACCGAAAGCAGATGTGTCATGGATTCGTCCGAAATTATAGTGGGCTTCTCGGTACGTGACTCTTCTTCGGAGCCGAGCACCGTGACACTAAACTTCAGTCTATCAGCTTTGCGCTTTCTCCTCGGCCTAGCGGAAGCAGGGTTATACCCTGGTATTGTTTTCTACATCTCATGGCAAGTGTTATTTGTTCCCCCAATCATAGACTAACGAGCAGGAAAGTTGGTACAAGCGGTCTGAACTGGGCACTCGAGTAGCTACTTTCTTCACGTCAGCAACTATAGCAGGAGCATTCAGTGAATATATCAAACTCAATTACACATATATGTCTTACGAGCTGATCCATCGTCCTAGGTGGCCTCATGGCGGCTGCGATTTCTAACATGGATGGTATCGCGGGAAGAACGGGATGGTCATGGATATTCATTTTGGAAGGCCTCTTCACGATAATCTGCGCAATCATATCATTTTGGGTCATGCAAGATTTCCCGGAAACTGCAGCGTTTCTCACTACTTCAGAACGTCCGTGTCCTCATTGTATCATGGGATGATGGTTTTTTATACAGTGTCTAAGGGGTATTTGTCATTCGCCGTCTTCATGCGGACATGCAGTTCAGTGCTGGAGGTGAACAGTTCAAGGCGAAATATATTTGGCAGAGTCTCAAGGACTGGAAGACATATATCGCAAGTGAGTCACGTTCACCGTTGTTGATTTGTGATCTTCCTAATGATTGTTAGTGGGAATGTACATGGGCTTGTAATGTCTCCCCAGTTTCCTGACGAACACAATGATCATATCTGACGTGACAGTGACGGTCCTTTATATGCATTCTCTTTGTTCACGCCGACAATTATCAACCAGGTCAGTATTGAGCCTCTTCTAAACGTCTTCAACAGGACGCTGATTTCGCATATCTGAATCAGTTAGGTCGGTTGCAGTTTTCTTCGGAGACGTCCCAGCTTTTGATGACGAATACAAACATAGGGTACAAGGCCACTGCTGCAAATCTGTTGTCAGTGCCCGTGTATGTCTGGGCTTGCATAGTGACCATCTTTGTTGGGGTCATCGGTGATCGCCTAGGCAAGAGGGGGTATATTAATCTGTCAGTCTGATGTATCTGTCGCTGGAATAAATCTATCTGATATAATATTTTTCAGTGTCCTATTTGGTACCGGTCAGTGCCGCACAATTGTCGTCCACGCTCTTCTGATGACAATACTCAGGCTTGGTGGGCTACATCATTTTGGCATCTTCCAACAATCCAGCATTGTCCTACTTCGCATGTTTTCTCGCTGCTTCGTAAGTTGCATGTCGCTTCAGTGACACCTTGCTTAAGTATTGTTTCACAGCGCCATTTACCCGACCGTTCGTGAGTATGGTTTAAAAATTGAATCGCCTGGGCTAAGCCATTATTCCCCCTGTGCGCAGCGAATGCAGTGTGAGTGTTGCCACGACCTCGATGTAGAGCCGTGACCTACACACTGCACAGTGCCTGGGTTGCAAGTAATGTCGAGGGCTCTTACAAACGAGGTGTTACACTTGCAATGGCAATCGGCTGGTGAGATTAGCACATACGTGTGCACTACATTTCCATTGTGTCTTATCGTCTTTTCAGGGGCAACATTAATGGCGCCATATCAGCCAATGTGGTATGTTTCACTGTTAAGCGTTGATTATCGAGTTAGGTCACAATGTCATCATCAGTATCGTGCACAAGACGCGCCGTGGTTTAGGCTCGGACATGGTATTATCCTTGCATACATCGCCATCGGATGGATATCTTCGATCATCTTCATGATCCAACTAAAGCTCGAGAATACTCGGCGAGACCGCGGGGAACGTGATGAAGCCATAGGATGTGGTGATTGTCCAGAAGAGGACGTTATGAAGGCGGCTAAGAATGGGAGATACGAATCAGTCGAGGCTGCACGGACGGACAAGGGCGACGCTTGGAGTGGATTTCGGTATACGTTGTAAGACCTCGATATGGTGTGAAAACATAGTACTCGTTCCCTACCAGGCTCATCGTTGCGTTCTGCCTTCGTTAGCTTGTAGAATGAACTGACGGCGGGCATCATCACTGTGCTCGGCAATTCTACTAGATTCCAGTGTACATTACAGGAAATATTGTCGGCAGTTGCGTACGCACTTCCAAGCTAGGGACCTAGGGTACCAGTATGATAAACGCGGGGGGGTCGGCTGCGCCGTTCATCGGAAGAGCGTGAGTCGTCCTTCAAATTGCGTTCATAACGGGCCCGAAGTACGATGGGCGGCGAATAATCTATCCTCCCCAAGCATACACCGCGGAGTCGACACGCCAATCGATCGCATCCTTTGGAACCGCCCGTGGCAGGAGTCGCCGGCCCACAGGAAACCCATGGTGGCTGGATCCTGCGCGGGTGGAAATCGAGACAAGCATCAGGGTAGAAAACCACTACCGACGACCCAGGTTCAATTCCGACACTAGCCTAGGCATTTAACTCACACTGGATGACGGGCCGATGTGGGCCCGGGGCCCGGATGACATAGGGATGACCATTTCCTGGAGGTCGAGGTTGAGGCACCGCCATTGCGCCGCGACCCATTGGCATGGGGTGCACGCAACCCTTTTGTAGCACAAACATTCACGATCTAGCTTGCCTTACAGCCGGCGCAGGTCTGCCGACCATCATTGCACGGAATCGCGTCACTCTGTAGTACAGCCAAACCCGCCATGGTACGATCAAGTGATCAAATTGTCAACGGTTACGAGCGCAGAGGGAAGGGCTAACGGAAAACGTCTGGTAGACGCGTAAGTACAATGTACGTAGAGTAGGAAAAATAGATGTCTCACCTCAGCGTGGTTCGCGCAGAACGAGCTGAGGTGTACGCCGTATCGTACGGGTATTTATGCCTGTCCGGTCAGGAACTAGGTACGAACGAACATCAGTGAACCGGAAAGTGGTTTCAAACCACTCACAACCAGTTTCCGAGAAAAAAACTTTTTGTAGCTCCCTTGATTGCCTTTTCTATCGACCTTTGAGTGCTCTGATTGGAGGACAGGCCTACGAGAGAGCACCAAGCGGTAACGTCATAAAGTGCACCTTCAGATGAATATCAAAATATCAGAATGAAATGAAACACTACATGTCCGTAACAAGGAACAAATTTTCGCGTGACTCGACGATGCACGCGGTTCGCGCGACGACGGCTTGACACCACTGACACAAAAATCATAGAGGGAATCGAAGGCGGAGTTGCGACATTGAAAATACAAACCACAAGATCCATTACTCTCCGCCTAGCAGCCCAGCCAGTATAGCCGGGTAAAAGTGACCCGATTCAGCGATGGACCGCGCTCAGCGATCGCTGAGCCAGACGTTTCAGACGATCGAGATCAACCTCAATTTGTATGACTTTTAATAGAGTCCCGTTATGCAGTAGCGTTTGTAGGTTTACTTCTTTCAGTCTATCCCGTTCTCAGTACGATAAAACGTGCCGTGGAGAAAGGCAAGACACTCACGCTTCCACCAATTACGCAAGACACGGTTGCCATAACCCGTCCCCGTTGTTCCTCGCAAATGATTGACTCTCCACGAAATCTTCAAGCGAGCACACACCATCCGGGCCAGCACCACAAAACGCAAGTGGTTGCACAGCGTCATTGACCAAGGTACGTACATGGTCACCCTGCATGCCAAACGCGTTGCACGACAACTTCTCCGTGATCATCCTTCCTGAGAATGGCACCATCAATGAAACGATCCAAGAGCGGAATGGGCCCAGCTGCGTCGGGTCGAGGTCAGAAGGCTGCTCGAAGAGTCCCATTGTACTGTAGATCGAGACCATCTCGTTATAGTCTGTAAAGTCCACGTAAAAGGTGCGATTGAGTGGGAAAATGATGGGAGAATCGTCGAGCGTGTGGTTAGTTTGAGTCCCGTCTTGAACAGGTTTGTCCGTCAACCGGGCAAGCAACTCATTGATGTACCCAACGCCCTGGACGGGGGCCGAGTTCCTGACCATACCTTTGGAAGCGAGGTTCAATAGATGGTAAGGGAACCTTGCAGTGGAACAGGTTGACGAACATACCCGTTTCCGTAGAAAATTTTGAGATCGCCATAGTACTCGTACGACGTGAACTCCTCGG